>SZWC01004132.1:119564-130480 GCA_023375785.1 Penium margaritaceum
TGTTTGTGTGTGTGTGTGTGTGTGTGTGTGTGTGTGCACGCGCACGCGCGCGACACATCGTGACATATCGCGTGCGTATGCGCACGCGATATGTCCGGCCTGAGATTTTATGTCTAGGTTCAGACAACATCTCATTCTGATGAGTGTGCATAGAGGTACGACTGAAACAGTAAAATTTCTAGAAGTTTCTAAGAAAACTGACACTGACGTGTGCATCACTTTCCGTGGGCCGCAGCAGCTACTTCTATTGTGGGATTTTTCAGTTTCCAGTTATCTGTATAATCGTGTTCATTGAGACGACAGTGTGTCTCTCCTAGCGGTACCCTTGTTGTCTCGCATCTGCATTGCTCGCACTTGCCTCGGCTGACCAGGATGATATTTACCATGTCAGTACAGCAGGTACCCACACATTCTTGCTTGGCATCATAGCAGCAAGGAACCCCTTGCTGAGCTGCACAGCAGAGATGCAACAGTTCTAGCAGCAGTGTGTGGCCATTGCAGCTATGGTCCTGGGAGGACTCACCATGTGACAAGTAGTGGGTAGCAGCGGCAGAAGCGGCAGCCAAGGCTTTCAGCCACATCAAAAGCTTGAAATGGCATCTGGGCATTCACAAGCACAACAAAGGCACCTGAGGGCCACCCTGCCCTCTGTAGCAGTAGTTGCAGCACCAAGATGTACTTCTGTCATCCATGAAGATTTGCAGAAGCTACAAACAGTTCGCGCCTGCCACTTACCTGAGATTGGCCTCAATCTAGACCGTTCTTGGAACGCAATCACTCTTTGGAAAGCCCTGGCCTAAGCTTCCATCGCCACCATTTGTACCTCATTTGATGTCCCCAAGAATCCAACAAATGATGTCACGCGCACAGATGTAGAAAATTTCTGGAGTTTGGATCGGAATGAATACATTATGTTTTAAAACCTTGTTTTGCCTGAAGCTGCCACCATTTTCTTTGGCATTCTTTTGGGCATCATTCCTTCAAAATCTCCGTGATTTGGTCGACTCCTTGTTGACATCATCATTGCATTGCTTACATCATCATTCGTGTTTAGCCATTTTCTGGTAAAAAAAATAAATCATGTTTGCCAGCATCGCATCCCCTCAAAAATTGTGTTCAGGTCTTTCTCCCCAAATTTTTCTTGTGTTTCTCCATAGTAAGTCGCTCCACCCATCCTCACCTCGCATCCACCACCGACCACAGCAGTAGCAGCAGTGGCAGCTGCAGCAACAATAGTAAAAGTAGTAGCACTGGTAGCTGAAGCAGCAGCTGGATTGGGTTGTGTTGGGTTGGAATGGGTTCCACTCTCTCTGAGAGTTTTTCACTCAGTCTCCTTAAGAAGGGGGTTTTAGTGGCTTAGAAGGCCATTACTATATTTCCCACACCCACTGGAACAAGGGAAATGCTAGTGAGTTTTCTCTTTCTAGTAAAGCCTTGCTTGAAGCCTTCAACTGCCACATCTATGTTTTCCACGTCCACTATGAAATAGAAAGCAATGTATTTTTTTCTTAGTGATAACACTTGGAAAAGACATATGGTGCCCGTGACCAGCAAGGGTAAGGGGCCGGCGGACTCGACCGTGTTTATAGCATCGGCGGGCGAACCAATTGAGGATTCTGTGCCGTGTGTGATAGCCTAGCTCCATGTGTAGCAAGCTAAGCAGCTTGACATGTTGCTCAGGATCCAACAATTTCTGCACACAGGAGCTCAGCAGCAGCCAGCTCTCTCTGTGGGGGCTGAGACGTCAAGGTCCCAGCATCGGTGTAAGCCAGATATCACTGACACATTGGCAAATTTCCTCGCCACCGAACACTCTTAGGTCACCCAAGTGGACCCTGACAGTGAGGCGGAGGAGATCCCTGTGTCACAGGAGATCCGTCTTCTGGAGGAGCGCCTGAGCCTACTCTAACTGGACCCTCCAACTGGGGAAATAACAATGGCAGCTACAGCGGCAGGGAAAATTTTTGGCCACTCCTCTTGGCAACCCATGACATTGGAGCACATTTGGGCCTCCATCATTGGGCTTCTCCCGAACCCTCACCCCTCTGCTCTTGTGCTTCATATTGCGCATTCCACTGAGTGTAAGCCTAAGGATTTTGAGACGTAGCTGCCTTGCTACACCCTTCACACAAGGTTCAACACCTGGGAGATGCTCTTCTAGATATGGACGTATAGAGAAGAGATCTGGCCGCAGTACCTAAGCCAGTCTCAGACAACAGACCCAAGTCAGGTCCTAGTAGTAGCACGCACTAGGTAGGGCTAGGCACATATGGTCCCACAAGAGATGGTGGTGGAATTCCGGCCATTCCTTGACGCCCTCCACACTGGCAATAGAGCAAACCCGTAAGGGGGCTGATAGCTTGCGATGATGTTGTTTGCTACAAAGATCTATGCTACCTGGGCTCATCGCCTCGTTGAGTTCAAAGTCCTCCTTCAAGGAGTGTATGAACCAAAAAACAACTAGTGGTGGCACACCATGTGCCTCTTCACAATGCTTAGGAAGTTGGGGGCATCAAACCACAGGGCCCTCGCTACCATGATGCTAGAGGCCCACATGGACTACACATACATGCTCACCACCTGTGACACTAGTACCCTGGAGGTCATGTCAGATCAGTTGGAACTCTGGTTTGGTCACTGTGCTAATCCCTGATTCCCACGTGTCTGGGACTTTGTTTCTTACGTCTTGTTCTTTGAGCATCAGCAGGATACCAAACTCTCATCTCGGGGTCACCTGTGTGCCTCTGTTAGAATTATCACATGGTCAAAAGCCTGGCGCTTCTTGGATGCAGTTCGTCATCTTGCAATGCCCCCTTCTTTAAGGTACTCGCCTACCAAGATCGTTCCTGTGCTCTTTTCCTGGCAGCCGGCCACGCTCCAGGCTGTGTGAATTCTCCGTGGATCGGAGAGCCTACAGTAGGCAATGGATATGTTTGGACATCTTGGTCTGTTGATCCATCGTTGGTTGTTCTCAACCCCAGCATTCTCACTGCCGCGCCTGTGTGCAATGTTCATGTCTCCATCCTTGCTTGAGCTGGCATCTATGTCCCTCCCTATCTATGCATACACCCGCACTTGAGCCAGAGTTTACATCCTCTCCCAAGTTTGCGCATGCATTCATATCTAAGTCAGCGTCTACACCCTATCCTATTGTTGTGCATGCACCATCATCTGAGAAAATGCATGTATCCTCTCCTATGACTTCGTGTGCATCCATGCCTGAGCCAGTGCTTCCATTCCCTTCTATGCCTTCACACATGTCCACCTCTTTGTTAGTGCACGGAGTTACTTGTGTCAGTGTTTGCTGTTGTGCTTGCTCCCATACGCAAAGTGAACACCTCATTCACTCAAGAGCTTGGTGTTCATCTGGGCCCTCTACCCTCCGGGGTGAACCGGCTCACCACGTACGCTCCCCGACGGTCGACCCGTAACATCCATAGTGGCAATCCTGGCACGTTGGCCCTTTACCTGAGTGCCCATGGGAGTGTCTCAAGGGTACATCATGGACGTTGAATCAGGCATGAGTTTGCCTTCCATGAGTTTGCTTATGCATGCACTGGAGCTATCAACCCGGTCGACGCCCAGTCCACACCAGATGCGTGTGTCCTAGCCACGAGCTCTCCCTCTTCATACCTTGACACAGATACACTAAATGAGGCACTATCAGCAGAGGATACAGCACCATGGCAGGTAAGGATGAGCTCGTCAGCCTCCCACCGGGCCACAATGCCATCAAGTCCAAGCCGGTTTAGAAGGTGGTGATGGATATGTCCCGATGGAACGTTACAGGGCTCACTTGATGGCTAAGGCTTTCTCTCAAGTTGAGGGTATCAATTTCTCTTACACCTTTGCCCTTGCTAGGTGCATGACCATGGCCTACAACCTCTCAAGCATTGTGGCGCAGCATAAAAAGGTGATGCATCGCATGGATGTGACCAATGTGCTTCTTCCATGGGATGGTGGACAAGGAGATTCATATGGTGCAGCCTCCTAGTTCTTAACAAGATGGCACGAAGGTCTGGCACATATGAAAGACCTTGTACAGTCTCGAGTAGTCACCACAGTGCTAGAACAAGCCATCACTATAATGCCACATGGTACGAGCTAATTTTAGAGCGAGGCCAAACCATCGCTCTTCCAGTGTTTGGGATCTGGCCCCTTGACCGCCATCATTATCTATATTGAGGACCTCCTGATTATGTCTCCATCAATGGAGGACGTGAAGGAGACCAAGGTATTCCTTCAAGATGCCTAGAGGATGGATCCCGAGCCTATGTTTATTTTCTTCTGGACAGGTAATTTGCAGGATCGCAGGCGCCAGCCACTTATACTATACCAGACGCAATATGCACCGGTAGTGGAAAAACACTCTTCTAATCTCCTCGCCACTGCCCCACCAGCTTCCACGCCCACCACACCAAATGGACATGACATCCTGAAGGTTTATGATCTAATGCAATTGGGAGAGACGGTGGGCAAGAGCGTATGCCTCCGCATCATTGGCTCACTGATGTACTTGCCCATGACCATTCGTCCCACAATTACATTTCCCATCCAACTCCATGCAAACTTCTCTTAGTGGCCGCGGACGAGAATCCTAAATGCAACTTTGCGAGTGGTATACTGTATGGTCACCACTCCTAACCTTTGGCTCTGCTTCCGTTAGTAGTGCTCAATGGTTCTTGATGGCTATACGGGAAGCCATTTGGCTTGGAGCCCTAGAAGTTGGACTGGGTACGTGTTCTTTATGGGTAACACTGTTGTGTTCTGATACAGAGGCATGCAAGGTTGCATTGTCCTTAGCTCATCAAAAGCTGAATACATTGCATTTGGGGTTGCCTTTGCTTAGGTTGTGCAGTTGCGATACTTGTTTTGTGAGCTTCGTCATTCTATACCTAGTATTGTTCCATGTTGTGACAACTCGAGTGTTCTTGCTGTCACACTTAGCTCGGATTTGTCGTATGCATGCATAAGGAAAATTGGTATTGGGTATTATTTTCTGCATGAATTTTTGTAACTATACCTTTCCTCACCCACACTCGCATGTTGTGCGTGTGGGCTGGTTTACTGAAATTGCGTTTCCTTGTCAGCATGGTAAATGTGGTAGAATGTTGCACATATCCTCTTTCAAAGTCCTACCATGCTACATTTTTATTGCATAAAAAATTAAAATGAGAAAATAAGCTGAAAATGACGGCCTTGCCCTGAGTGCCTTGACAATGAAATACGTGAGCACTCCTTGGTCCGTGAAGACTCACTTCATGGATGGACCCATTGCCTTATTGGATTCCATCTATTACTATGGCTTGATCTACTATAAGATCCAATGAGCCCTCTTTGAAGTCCAACAGTGCGCTTACTTTGTAACTTGGCATGAATGTTCATATTGTGCACCTCGTTTAATTCATTTAAGAGGAATGTTTGAACAACTTCACATTTATAGACTTAGAATAATATCACCATAGTCCCATCCACCATGATATTATTTCGCGGCTCATGTATCCCTTGTTCATATGGTTTAGTGCAAAGAAGGCCAAAATGACAGTTAAATGGTTTAAGCAAATTTAGCTTGCCTTTTCGGTCTTTGCAACCTATGATAAGGTTTATTTAATGAATATTAATGAAAATATATTTAATTAGAGTATTAATTTGTTTTTTTAAATGTTCTACTCCAAACTTCGATGATGTTGTTGTTCTTCCAGGTTCACACGACCTTCGTGTCTGGGTGCTGAGGTAACCCATGGCATCTGGACGTTGGGTCGAATAAAAGAACAGACCACAAGCAGGATCGAAGCGAGGAGCTGGAACGAATTTCTTTTCAGTTTCTTTTGAATTTCAGAACTTTCGAGATGAAGACCCTCGGGAACATTGTGCCCTTCGATCGGGCTGCCTAGTTTTTATGCGGGCCTACTTTGGCCGTCCAGATCAGAGTGTATTGTGATGAAAATTTGTTAATTTTCCATATGGCTGAATTCTCTCTTCGTTTCCGTTTCTGGGACGATCACAGCAGCAGAGGGGCTCGGCTACGGCATCAACTGCCCTTTCTAAGTCGTGTTTGTGTCGGAGCAAGCAGGCGTTCACCTCCGCTCTGCCACGTATGCGGAGAATGTAAACCTGGGTTTGCCTCGATGCAGGGAGCTTGTAGGAATACCCATGGCACGAGTAGCTGACCTTTCGTTGGCATGGTTTGCATCGTTCGACGGGAGCATACTGCTTAGTTTCTCGACTTTCGCCGCTGTGGATCGAGACCTTGGCCGTGGCGGGAAAACCCCCGTGTCAGGAGCGCTTGGCGCCGCTGGTAGAAATCATTCGCGTGCGTCATGGTTGGGATCATAACCACGTCCGACCTTTGCGCCATCCATCGTCTTCCCGTCGATGGATCCAGCCCGTCACACGTGCCCATAAGATGATTTTCGAGGCGATAACCGTCGTCGAAAGCTGGCGTTTGTAAACAAACCGACGGATATTGTACCCACAGTGGGTGCTGCTACTACGTTTGATAGGCACATGAGCTTCGGTTCTTGCGGCATGGCTAGAGGCCGACATGTGCATGCTTACGCGAACGTAGTCGCGAGTACGTGATTCCGTGTGGCATTTTGGACACACGACGCAAAATGGGGGGACCGAAGCAAACCCCAGAGCACAGCAAGCACAGCACTGCGCAGCACTTGGAGCTGCTGGTGCAGTGCAGCATGGTAGCCTGCCGTGCAGCATCCGCAGCCCTGGCACGCACCAACGGCCGTGTCCACCACCGCTGGCTGTGGCTGTGGTTGCCATTAGACTGCTAGTCGTACCTCTCTCCTAACACGATGGAGCCGCTGGGGCTTAAGCGACCGACTCCTCGGCCGCGAGGTTCGTTCCAGGTGTGTTGAACGCGTCCAAGGATCCGTCATTGCCACCACCAAACCAACCTCAGCACGAGCTCTTTCAGATCCCTCGTCCCGGAGCGAGCCCACCCCTCTCAGTAACATCCCATTCGCTTAAAGGCGTCATTGGTTTGTAGTGTCGTGGGCTGTACATACTCTGTGCCCAAGCTGACCTCGCATGGCCTAAGCGTTCCTAGGCAAGGCAACGGTGAGGAGGCGTCATGACCCCGGCCATGATGGCGGCTGTGATGGAGGGCGCTGCCGCGTCTAGCCTCTGCACAGCGCGCACAGCCGCAACAGAAGCGTCGTGGGCGGCAGGCAGCAGCAGCAGCAGCATTGGCCGCTTGGGCCGCCACGCATTTTCCCACACCCACGGCCAGAGCCAGAGCAGTGGTGCACACTCTCACGAAGCCCTTAACAGGCGGCGCCTACGAGTCAGGGAAAGACGAGGCAAAGAAAACCGCAGCAGCGGCAGAGGCGGCGGCGGCCTTAGCAGCAATAGCCGCCTAAGCCAGCGCGCCAGCTGCTTGGCTGACAGGGCCGCTGCAGCTCCTGCCGTGGCACGCTTAGGCGGGGTCACCGCGGCCGCCACCGGCCCAGCTGGTGGCGCCTGCCAAGGATCAGGCGGTCGCAGGGAGACTAGCAGTGCTGGTGGTAGCATTAGCATCAGCATTGGCCATAGCAATAGCAATAGCAGTAGCAATAGCAGCAGCGCCAGACAAAGGCACGCAGATAGGCAGCGGCACGTGGCATCGCGCGCGGGTGTGGTTTCGGCCGCGTGGGCGTCGGCGTCATCGTCCGGAGGAGAAGGCACGGCCGCCTTCTCCGCCACTAGCGCCGCTCTGCCACCGAGTGAGAGTGAGAGTGTGGGTGAGGGCTGTGGTGCTGCCTTTCCCACTCCCCCCAACTACCGCCTCCCTCAGCAGGCGGCAAGTGGGGAAAGCGCAGGGGCTGGCGACGCAGTGCACGCGCTGTTGCAGCCGCAGCAGCACCACCAGCAGCAACAGCAGCAACCGCTGCAGGTTGACCAGCACGAGCAGCAGCAAGGCGTAGGCTTAGGTGTAGGTCTAAGTGAAGGTGAGCAGAGGGAGGATGAGAAGGCGATCAGTGGCGGCGCAGTGTCGTTGCATGCTCACGTCAGCGCCCACCAGTACCAGCACCAGCACCAGCACCAACAGCAGGAGCATACATACGGCCATCAGCAGCAGCACAAGTTGTGGCAGCAGCCAGGGCTCTTTCTGTCGGCGGAGGGGGAGAACCCCGTGCGCGCGGCGGCAGAGGCACAGGGCCAGGACGCGGAGGCTGCGGTAGAGGCGGTGGCATGGACGCAGGAGGGGCAGGAGGATGAGCGCGCGCACGAGCAAGAGCACGAGCATGACCACAGCAGGCTGTGCCAGGAGGGCGAGCCCATGGCCGTGCGCGTGCACGCGCTCAAGGTGACCGACGACCATGGCGCGTCGGCGGCTGCACCTCTCGCCCTGGACGAGCAGGTGGAAGCAGCAGGTGCAGCAGCAGCAGCGGCGGCGGCGGCAGCGGCCGTGATGGCGGCGACAGGAGGAGCAGGAGGGGTTGGAGGAGAAGTGCGCGAGGATGGTCCGGAGACGGCTCTGAACCTGGTCGGCATGGCAGGTGAGCCGTGCCCTGTGGCTGCTTGCTCTCTTCGTTGAAGGGGGAAGGGAGGAGGGAGGGAGGGGGGTGAGCGCGTAGGTGTGGTGGTGCACAGCTGTTGTAGCATTGGTTGAGCTGTCCAGAGTGGCTGTGCAGGTGCCGCCGATGTCGCTGGGCGTGCCGCCCCTGTTGGGCTGTGTGGTGACGTGGACTGGCGGTGAAGACGAGAGCTGTGGAGCATAAGCGCAGGCGGAGGGTCGTGGTGGTGGTGGTGGTGTGTGTGTGTGTGGGCGTGGCGTGTGGTGTGCGGTGCCCATGCGTGTGCACTGTCGCCTTCAATCCGGCCGTGGGTGAAGCTGTTGTTAGGGGAAAACGTGCTGCTTGCACGTGCATGTGCATGTGCATGTGCATGTGCATGTGCATGTGCATGTGCATTTGCATGCGCATGTGCATGTGCATGCGCATGCGCATGTGCATGTGCATGCGCATGCGCATGTGCATGCGCATGCGCATGTGCATGTGCATGTGCATGTGGTGAAAGGAGTTGCCTTGTTGTGATTGGCCTCACACGCACATGCGAGTGCGAGTGAACGTGCATGTGCACGTACGCAACATGGGATGTAGTCCCACTGGCGCAGGTGGGCCTGAGCAGCTGTTGGTTGCAGGAGATTGAGCTGCACGTGTGTGGTGTGGTGTGGTGTGGTGCGGTGTGGTGCTGTTTGGTGGCTATGCGGTACGGTGCGGCACAGCGCAGCGCGGTGCTGTGTGGTGCGGTGCGATGCAAAATCATGCCACCAACAGGTTCACACGCTCGCTCTTCAAAGTGTGTAGGCGTTTGTCGTATGTCTCGACCTCCTCTTCCTCATCCTCATCCTCATCCTCTTCCTCTTCCTCTTCCTCTTTCCCTTTCTCATCCTCATCGGCGCTCACACACGTTGGTTTGCAGTGCTCAGTTTGCTGGGTGACACTGGGGTGCGAGCTTGGCCGTGGTGTGTCCGAAGTGGGTGGTGCCGTGTGCGTGTCAAGGCTGTGCAAATGCTTATGCTGATGGCCACTGGCCACTTGCACTTGCGCTTGCACTGGCACCGGATTCTGCCACTGGATGCTGGGCTGCAGAGTGCGGCGACAGCACACTCATGTTCCAGTTTGGCCACGCAGGTCGGCCCTCGGCAAGCACAGGCGCGGTGCACGCAGGAGAGGAAGGCACGGAGAGAGTGGGAAGCACCGCGGCGCATGCCTACGCTCTTCCCCACGCCTCGCTGGGCCACGCGCAGAGCCAGGGCCACAGCCATAGCAACAGTCACAGCGGCGTCGCTTCGCGTTCCCCTCCCGTGTTTTCTGGCGCGGCTATGGACAACCCAGCGACTGGCGCGTGGGAGGGTGCAGGTGCCGCAGCCATCAATGGCCACGGCCCTCTGCTGTGGAGCAACGGAGCGGCAGAAGCAGCAGCAGCGGCAGCAGCGGCGGCTGCTGCCGCGCTATGGTCGGTGAACGGAGGCTATCACGGGCCGCCCAACGGGAGTGGCAGCGGAAACGGAGACGGAAACGGAAGGGGCAGTGTGGAAGCAGCGGCAGAGGTGAGCCAACGCAACGCATGTGAGCTTGCGGCACCATGCGGATCCACCCCCTGGCCTCACTATCCTCGTGCTGCCCTGCTGGGGCTGCCACACCTGCTGTCGCAATTGTTGCTGTCATCGCTGTCGTTATGGTCACCGCTGTCCCCGTTGTCGCCATCACTGTCGTTGCTGGCTCCACAACTGCTGCTGCTGCCCTGCCGCCACCGCCACCTCTGCCTCTGCCTCTGCCGTTGTCGTCGTACTTGTCGCTGCTGCCACTGCCAACCACGCTGCAGCTGCAGCGTCTGTGCAGACACTGTTCCTGCCATCACTGCTGCTACCGCTGCTGCTGCCACTGCCATCACTGCTGCCATCGCTGCTGGCATTGTCTTGCAGCAGCTGCTGCTGCCACTGCTGCCACTGCTGCTGCTGCCGCTGCTGCCACTACTGTTGCTGCCACTACCACTGCTGCCGCCGTTGCTGCCGCCGCTGCCGCTGCCCCCGCCTCCACTGCTGGCATTGGTGGTGCCACTGCTTCTTCTGCTGCCTATGTCTTGTCCTCTTGCCATGCAACACACTGCAACGCAACGCCTCTCCACATTGGGAGCAGCTTCGGCACTGGCTGTGTGCCACAGCATGGGTGTGGCTCACAGCCACATCCATACATCTGCTGGTGGCCTGCACGCACACGACCTATGATGTGTGTGTGAACAAGCGTGGCTTGAGTTGGTCGGTGTTCTAGTGTGTAAGAAACACTTTGACCTTCATTGAGTGCCCCTCCCCCCTCCCCCCCTCTCCCTCTCTCCTTCCAGTTTCACCTCTCCCTTCCTCCCTCCATCCCTCTCTCCCTCCCTCCCTCCCTCCCTCCCTCCCTCCCTCCCTCCCT
>SZWC01004132.1:153301-166301 GCA_023375785.1 Penium margaritaceum
TTCAGGCTGGCAGGTTTTCTCGGTGAGGCCTGCCAGACAGCCGACAGCCCAAAACCCGGGCGTCGTCCGTTTTGCCTGAAAACTGGACCATACCATAATACCGCCGCTGCGAACGCAGCCGTGCGGTCAGAATCTGCTAGAAAAATAGTAGCGAGGAGTTATGGCAGCCTAAACCCAGATAATGCCCACAACGGTTTATGCTGCCACACAGGGCCATGCAACATGCAACTGGGACCCTAGGCAGTGCATGACGATGCAGACGCAATGGGATGCGCTGGAACGCATGCAAGCAGCAAATGCGGTGTCAATGACCGCCGGCAGCACGACCGCCGAGGAGGCCTGCCGATGGAGCTGAGCGCGTCGCCTGAGAGAGGAGGCTCCAGCGAACTGCGAGAAGTCCTCAGCGTGCGTCGGCTCCACCGGACGACACTCCATCAGCGTCGAGTCTCGCCGTCAGTCATCTGCACGCCGATGTACACAAGCCGGGAGGACACAACAGAGCACAATGAGAGATGTGCAAAAACCAACAGAATCAACCTGCAGCAGGGATGGGGCAGAGTCCCACGGAGCGAGTGGCCGCATGAAACTTCGAACGACCCAGAGCCTTGGTCACAAATTCCGCGCACTGCCTGTCACTGCCCATGTGGATGACTCGGATCCCACCACGATCAACCAGATCACGCACGAAGTGGTGCTCGACATTGATGTGCTTTGTGCGTGCATGGAATACACTTGAGTTCTTGGCGATGGCCTCCGCGCTCATGTTATCTCACTGGAGAACCACAGGGGGAATGGACTGACGCAGTTCACGCAACAGACGGATGAGGCAGACACATTCCGTTGCACCAGCGCCTAGAGCAACATATTCTGCCTCAGCAGTGCTGCATGCGATGCAGCCGTGCTTCCCACTTCACCAGGACACTATAGTGCCTCCAATGAGAAAGATGTAGCCGGTGCGGCTCTTGCCATATGGACTCCACGCCCAGTCGTTGTCTGTGTACTCATCGAGCACAATGGACACCTGTTCGCGAAAGCACAGGCCGAAGCGTGCGGTGGACAGGATGTAGCGCACACACCGGATTGTGGCCTCCAGTGTTCGCTGGCGTGGAGCCTGCGAGAACTCGGCGAGTAGGTTGACAATGAAGGCAATGTCGGGTCGCGTCGTGGTGGCCAAGTACATGAGCGAGCCGATGACTCGCAGGTACAGGGTCACATCGACTGGCTCGCCTAGGTCAGCTGGGTCATCCACCTTCAGGGCGGCCTGCCCCTCAGGGGTCATGGGCGTGGAGGCCGTGCGGACGGCAGCGAGGAGGTCGGCAAAGTGCTCCCCCACAGTCTCTGCGTAGCGTCCCTGATGGACGCGGAGTGTGCGGCGGACACGGTCGCGTACGATCTCCATCCCCAAAAAGATAGAGGCCTCACCAAGATCATTCATCTTGTAGGCCGAGGACAGAACGGCCTTGGTAGTGTTCACCGCTTCCAGGTCGGGCGAGGCAATCAGAATATCGTCCACGTAGACGAGGATGGCAGCGAGCGGTGCTGGGGACTGTGAGAGGAACATGGATGGGTCAGCATCACTCTGAACGTACCCAGCGGGTCTCAGCGTACTGGTGATCTCCTGGTTTCAGCAGCGAGGTGATTGTTTCAAGCCGTACAAGGCCTTCCGCAGCCGGTACACGCGACCGGTACCATCCTCAAAGCCGGGTGGCTGGACCATGTAGATCTCCTCCTCAAGGTCCCCGTTCAGGAAAGCGTTGTTGACACCCATCTGATGGATTTCCCGGCCATGCTGTGCCGTCTGGCTCAGCAGCGTGAGCGTGGTCGTCATCCGGCCAACAGGGACAAAGGTCTCGGTGTAATCCACGCCAGGGACCTGAGAGAAACCTTTTGCTGTCAGGCACACTTTGTAGCGCTCCACAGTGCCGTCTGGTTTTAGCTTCTTGCGGAGAACCCACTTGGCCTTGATGGCCTTGCGGTTTTTCGGCAAGTCCACCAGCTCAAAGACGCCGTGCTCTCGGATGGCATCGAGCTCAGCCTGGCAGGCAGCGCGCCACTGCTCAGCGTCGGGGGCTGACAAGGCCTCAGGTAGGCTGGTGGGATCAGGAGACAGCAGTGGTGCACTGCGTGTAGCCTGGGCGTATGCCCCAGAGGGAGGGTCGACCGTTACCATGGACTCAGCGGCATCTCGAGCGAGACCGCGCTCATGAGCAAGTAGTGCCATACCAGTGGCACAGCCAGGGTGAACCTCAGCGAGGCCGCGAGCACTCAGGCCGAGGGCCTTCGTGCCCGGGTCACCGCTGACGACGTTGCGCATGGGGTGAGGGAGGAGACGTCCGCCGGGTGCCCGTGTGTAGGTGTCCGACGGGGTAGGAGCAGCGGGCGCTGCTAACTCACATGTCGGTATGGACTGCACGGCAGGCACGCCCCTCGAGGCTGGCGTGGCCTCACCAGCCGGGGATGGGTCCACGACAAACGCAGGCACGTCCGCGGCTGGAGACAGGGGCGGTGCAGATGTAGACACGGACGCGGACACAGGATCAGACTGATCCTCAGACGCGGAAGCAGGCACAGGATCAGGCAGAGCCTCAGACGCGGAGGCAGAGTCAGACGCAGACACGGACACGGGCGAGAGCGGAGGGTCAGAGGAGCGAGTCGCGGATGGGGCGGGGCTGGGGGTGCCGGTGGACATAGCCTCTGGGGACAACTACTGGGATGTCGGCGACGGAGTGACCGTACTGGCCGGGGGTATTGTGCCAACCGTGACAGGAGCCTCCCCTACATTACGGGGTCCGGCACACCCAGGGGCATGAGCAGCACGCAGAGCATGGATGCGGGTGAGTTCGCGAAAGGTGAGATGCTCGAAGAAGAGAGCGTCATGGGACTCCACGATGCGGCGGCGCTCAGGATCCCAGAACCGCCGGGCCTTGGATCGCGGGGTGACACCGACGAAGGCGCAGATGCGATCCCGCGGAGAGAGTTTGCTCCCCTGCTGCTCTGGTGTGAACCAGACGCAGGCAAGGGAGCCCCAGACACGGGCCAGGCGCAAATCCGCGCGACGCCCATACCACAATTCGTAGGGCGTGCGGTGACCGGGGAGGGGGCCGTGGGGAATGCGGTTCCAGACCCAGGTCATGTACGCCATGCCTTCGAAGGCAAAGGCCTCAAGCATGGCACTATCGGCGCGCATCGCGCGGACCGCATCCTCCATGGTGCGGTTCCCGCGCTCTGAGACACCATTCTGCTTGGGGGTGGCGGGAGCGGAGAGGTTGTGGAAAACACCAAGCTCGGTGAAAGAGCGGGCCATGTCACCGAGGTACTCGCAGCCGCGGTCTGAGCGGAAGGTCTGAAGACGGTGGGGAGATTGACGCTCGGCCATGACCAGCCAAATGCGGACTACAATGGCGGCATCGGTGTTCTGACGTAGAGTGTAGACCCAGCGCATACGCGTGAAGTCACCAGTCAACGTCAGGACGTAGCGACCGCGGTCCTCCTCAAACTCGACAGGGAGCGGACCCATGAGGTCGGAGTGGACAAGCTCCAAGGGCTGACGAGCCCTTGAGACAGACGCAGGATAGGTGGAGCGGTGCATTTTGCCTTCAGCACAGGCCAGGCAGTCGGTCGTGGGCGGCGCCTCGAAGGACGCCGCATCAAGACCGAGAGCAGGTTGAGTGCGGATCAGCCTGTCGACAGCCCCTAGGTGCACATGACAGTGGCGGCGATGTAGGAGATGGTGGTGCTTGGGGGATAGAGTACCAGCGACGAAAACGCGAGCAGTGGGAGACGGAGGCAAGGGGGGGCCACTCGCAGCGCACCCATAGATGTGATACAGATCATCGATGACCGTCCCACTGAGGAAGGTCTCCTTGGTGTCACGCACAAAGATGCGAGCATCGGCAGCTGTGTGCGTGACACCCAGGCCCATCTTGGTGCAAGCACGGACAAACAACAGACTGAGTTCCCGATGAGGGACAAAGAGGACATCGGAGATGTACACCGGACCAGCAGGTCCGGTGAACTGCACAACCTCAACACCCTGGACAGGGACCTCATGGCCAGTTGTAGTGCGAACAGAGCAAACAGTGCCAACAGGATGCAAGACGATTAAGGCGTCACGGTGACACGTCATGTGATGGGTGGCACCAGAGTCAACGAGCCAGGTGACGTCGGTGACATGCGTACAAGGGGCAACGTGGCACTTGACGACGGAACAAGGCGCGGCAGCAGGACGCTCAGCGGGGGACATGACAAGGCGACCAGCGGAGCGTACATGAGCAGCATGCAGCCAAGACACATCATCAGGTCCGTCATGCGTAGACGGCTGGACATGGAGACCACCACAGACATCATCACGCAATGACACAGACAGTCCACAAGCAGTAGGACCCCTCGACTCAGTCAACTCACTCGCACCTCCCTGAGATGAGCGCAAGGCGAGAAGCTGGTGCATCTCGGCGATCGTCCTGTTGCATTCGGCTAGCGCCTGGTCGCAAGGATCTGCGCAAGAACCTGTTGTAGCGGCGGAATCCTCTGGGACGGCTGCGATAGTGGCGGCCGAGCGGGCGGTTGTACTGGATGTCTGGCGCATGCGCGCCTCATGGGCCTGCTGCAGCCAACGGGTGACCTTGGCCCAGTCCAACGTGCGGCCTGTCAGGCGAGTGCAGTCGGGATAGCGATGGTCACCCCCGCAGTTGAAGCACACGAGCCGGCGGCCCGTCAGTCTGCCGGAGCCGCTGCTGCCACCGCTGCCGCTGCTGCCGCTGCCGCTGCTGCTGCTGCGGCTGACACTACTGGTGTTGGTGCCGCTGCTGGTCCCGCCACTAGAACCACCACCTGACGATTTGCGACCCTTCTTCCCCTGAGCTGGAGCCGCTGTTGCTGTAGACGGCGGGGAGGGAGATGCGGCGGCAACTGCAGCTGAAGCGGTGCTGCGGCGAGCGCGGTTCGCGGCGTCCATACCGGCGACCTCCAGGAAGTGGAGGGTGGCCCAGCGTAGAAGGGTCCCGTCGCTCGCCATGTCGCGAAGCACAGTCTGGTCGAAGTTGCTGAAGACGCGCGCGTAGTCGGGGTGGATGCCGTAGAGTATGATATGGAGAGCGGAGTACTGCGCAGGGACATCGTCTCCCAGCTCCTCGTGCAGCTGGATCGCCCGGCGCCAGTAGTCAGCTGCAGACTCCTGAGCAGTCTGGCAGTGGGAGTTGAAGTCGGCGAGGCTCTGGGACGTCAGAGCCAAGGTGGCGCCCTCAAACAGAGTGACAGCCAATGCCCACGCAGCGCAGGGGTTAGCTCCCGAGCCGGTCAGCGAATCGCCAAGGAACCGACTGAAGTCCTTGGTGAAGTCCGGGGCGGCCTTCATCAGGCCAGAAGCGGCGCGGACCGCCATCTGTGTTTGGGCGGGGTCAAACGCCTGGTATGGAGTGAGGTAGTAGGCGAGGACTCCCTCGCTCATGGGCCACATGCGGAAGGATGGTTCCCAGGACTTGAAGTCGTTGCCAGTCCGGAAGACGGGTGGGTCCGATTCAAACCACTTGGGTGGCTTGACCGTCGGCAAAGCGACGGCTGAAGCCACGGCGGGGCCGGACATAGAGGAGGCAGCCCCCTTATCCAGGCAGGCTCGCATAGCTAGCTCCTCAAAACTCAGAGGGCGGCAAGATGAGCTCGGGGCAGCGTCGGCGTTGGAGCTCGTGCCCTGGAGAGCGGCATTGGCCTCACGCATGGCGCACCTCCAGGCGGATGAGGCGTGCTCGTAGTATCTCTTCCTTGCCCTCCTCGACAGAGTCGGAGAGGTTCTCCGCGACCTTATCAGCATTACCGCCGTGGGCGAGGTGGTCCTCGCTCGGGTCAGCGGACGGATGATGCTGCTGCTGCTGGGGTTGGTGCTGCTGATGCAGTAAGCCCCTGATCAGATCCTGCAGCTCAGCGACCTGCTTCATCAAGGCATTGCGGCTCTCGGCCTGCTGGTCAGCCAGCGCGCTCACCTGGCGCGCCAATGTCGTCAGACTCGGCGGGCGCTTCTGCTGCCGCTGCTGTTGCGGCTGCTGCTGCTGCTACGGCAGCTGCTGCTGCTGATGCTGCTGATGCTGCTGTTGCTGCAGCAGCCGCTGTGGTGACGATTGCGGAGCCCGGCGTTGGCCGTTGACGGAGCTACCATCTGCAGCTGCGTCGGTGGCGGTGCTGGCGGGGGTTTGCTTCGGCATGACGACCGGTTGCTTTCCCCACTTTCTTTCGCCCTCTTTTTTTTGTGTGTGTTGTGGAGAGGACAGTGTGGAACACTGCCACGGAACGCTCTCGTGGAACACCGCCGCGGAACGCCGCCGCGGAACACCGCCGCGGAACACCACCGCAGAGCGGTGTCGCGGAACAGTGCCGCGGGACGAATCCGCCGCGGAACACTTCCGCCGAGCACCACCGCGGAATATCGCCGAGGAACGGCTACCGCGGCCGCTCCACGGTGGTTGCGGAACGCTCTGACCGCGGATCAGCCGCAGAACTGCTCTGGACGTGCGACTGCGAAACTCCGTGGATCACCGCCGGCGTGTTCCGGAACTGCCACGGAGCTGCCGCGGTGGAATGTCGCGGATCCGCGGAACACCGCGGATCTGCCGCAGCATTGCCATAGCGAGGAGGTGCACTCCGGAACGCCGCGTGCCACCACGGCACCTGTCGGCGTGTTCCGTTGCGGCCGCGCAGTTGCCGCGTCTGCTCCGAAGACCTCGCCGCTGCGGAACACCGCGGATGTTGCGCCGAGTGACCTCCGCTATCGCAGAACTGCCACGGAACGTGCGCGGAGTTCTTACGAAAACGGTGGAAATGGTGGTGGGTCCTCCCAGGACCTCCCGCCGAAGCAGTGGGTATTGCTGCTGCTGCGACTCCAGGCAATGGATGCGGTTGCTCACTGCTACTACGGTTGTTGCGCCTGTGCTACGCAGCTGTGCGAGCACTGGCTCGCGGCTCTGATACCATGAAAGACAGCTTCCTAGCACTGCTGTCGCTGGCGTGGCAGTACAAGCCGGCCAGCTAACTCACTAGCACACACAGGTGGAGGTGAGAACGGCAAGGGGTTGGCTAGGGACACAAGCACAAGTGTCAGAAGCTGCAAATATTGAATTGTGCAGAGAGAGGTGACAACTGAAGCCTGATCAGCCTAAATAGTGTCACGGTCCTAGTGGATGTGCACACATGCAGCACACTAGGGCGCTATTTTCTAGCAGGACAAGACAGTGGCAAAAAACACAGTTTTGATCATAAATCCCTGTAGACACGTCAGAACGACGAGCCGTTTGATCCAGAACGGCCGCATCAACGAGATCTATGTTCTGATAGGCTGCACGCCTATGTGTTGTCCCACAGCACAAATCCAAAAAATGCGAGAGTCTTTTGGGCGTCCGTCGCCGCCGGCCGCCGGTCTTTTACCACCGTTGCTAGTCTCAGGGATCTGCACGTGAATGGACATGAGCCGAGGGGTCACCGTAAGCCTCGTACGACACACACAACAACACTAACTGCTGGGTTGTTATGCAAGTGGTGAGCTCTCACGTGAGGTGGGATAGCCATGACCCAAGACATGCAAAACATGTTCTGTTTGAGAGGTTGGGGGGAGGGGGAGGGGGGGTGTCGGTGTGTGGGATTTGGCTTGACACCGTTATGAGGACAGAGAGGTAACTTGGGGTGTGGCATGATGCTCTGGTCGAGGTTATGCTGGTCGAGACCCGCGCACCTGGTGAGTTGTACCAGTGTGACGTGGAGACCCATTGCCTCCATGTGTTATGTATGATCCATGCATGGTGTGTTCGAGACCAGGACACCTAGAGACATTTTCTGGGGCCATGAGGAGATCTTGTTTCTCTGTCTCTCTTGCATGATGTTTGACACATAGGTGTGTGATTGACTTCTTGCATGGTCGAGACCCGGACACTTGGTGGGATGTACCATTGTCATGAGGAGACCCTGTGTTGTGGTATGCTTGATCGGTGCTCGCTATGATTGGTTGCCCGAGCCATCATTCCCTGCCTTTGCTCAGACATCGTTATGGTGACGGTTGTATCAGCCAGGGGGAGTGTTGATGTGTGTGGCTTCCATCCGTCACGAGCGACGGCCTTGAGAGCAGCAGTACAAGACTGCATGACAACATGATTCCTGATACGGACCTAGGAGGGGATAATTGGGAAAAAAATGGGGGTTGAGTGCAAGAAGAGGGGAAAGCGAAAAAAAGGTGGAGAGTGAGGGCAAAAGAAAAAAAAGGGAGGGGGCTGTGGACGAGAAAAAAAAGGGGGAACACAGAAGAAAAAAATTGTACAACTACTACCGCCGGATTAGTAGCAGCTTTCGTAGCAGTAACAACAGTGGCGGACGGAGTTGCAACGACTACATAGTGAGGCTATAGCAACGCTTGCAGTTTCGCCTTCCCAGCCGAGATCGGATTGTCTGTCGGCGGCGATCTTCATTTCAAGACGCGTCGTGGACTGGCGTCTCCCTGGGGCACATGGATTGGTGCGCGCCGTTCACTCCGTAGGATCGACAGCGGATTCGAGTCTGTCATCTACGAGGGCTGTGTTGTCTACCATTTGGAGTAGCAGCCACACCTGTCGCCGCCACCCCTTCTGTTCTTGGAGCAGTCTTCGCTCCATTAGTGGCAGCAACATTAGTAGCCGCAGCTAGTCAGACTCCATTCTCCGGGCGTACTGTGGTAGTGCAGCTTGTCACATCTGGTTACGTTTGCTGACTTTGACGTCGTGACCTCCGCGAGTGACAGTACCTATTGGTCTCATCCTCACCCGCGACTCGGTGTTTACCACCGGGAGTAGGCGCCCTTGGCACCTATCCATCGTCTTGCGCACGGGATGAGTGCGCAGACATTTGAGCAGGCGCCTTGCGCGTTCGCCTGCTATTACTGTGGTGATGGACGTCATGGTTGGCGTCGCTGATGGACGCGCCCTCACGGCTGGCATCCACCTTGGCTTCAGCCTCGTCCGAGCCTGTATCCTCCACAGTATACGGATCTGACAGCATTGGTAGATCCCCTGGCTGGACCTCTGGCGACCATATTCACCGAGATCCACGACCTGAGGCAGATGGTGCAATGGCTTTGTGACCTCATCGTCACCGAGTGTGCGTCTGCTATTAGTTCGTCGACGGCCTCTTCATACACATCTCCTTCCTTCTCTCCTCCTTCCTCATCCGATGGTTTTCCTTCAGCTCCACCTGCCAGCCAGTCCCAGGCTGCCACCGTCCTTTCGATCCTCCACTCTCCTACGACCACGATGCCATTGCACGATGATCTGCCTTCACGTAGTTGTTCCAGTCATGTGTCCCCGCACCGTCGGCGTTAGCGCTCTGCACGCCGTGCTCGTGCCAGTTTTGATACATCCTCGACCTCCTCGGCTTCCGTTGCTGTATCTGTCGAGGGGAAGTGTGGTCACCGTGCGTTGCCTGTTGTGACCGTAGAGAGGATCCGCACTCGCGTCGGGCCGTGGTGCCGGAGCGTCAGCTCAGGAAGATTCAGACAATACGGCGACAACACATGACGTGGAGTCTGATCCCGACATTGTGTTCATGGTAGAGCCTTGCGTGTCATCAAGGTCGACTTCCACGTCCGGGTTGGATCCAGATCTTCCGCAGTAGCAGGTTACATCAGGAGGAGCGCAGACACCGCGTCCCTGGGTAGTGTCGCTCGCGGCTCCGACCGGTGGCGGCCAGGCGGTGGCACAGGAGTCTCGCACAGATCGGGATGTGTCTACCGGACTTTTGGGGGAGAGTGTGCAGCAGATTTACACCAGTCTGGCGGATGTTGGAGTTCTTTGGACGTGCATGTCATCGAGGTCGACATCTACACTAGGGCAGGAGCCGGACGTTCTGCAGCAGTAGGTTGCACCAAGAGGAGTGCATGTCCCCGTGCCCGAGCGATGCCACTCGTGACTCCGACCGATAGTGGCCCGGCGGTGGCACAGGAGTATTGTGCGGATCGGGATGCCCCCTACGAATTTCCGGGGGCGTTGGCGCTCGACACTCACACCAGCATGACATTGGTCGTAGTGCATGAGCGGAATCGGCTGGCTGGTCTTTTAGAGGTCGAGGCATTCTTGAGAGCAACAGTTCTGAGTAGGTGGCAGCGACCAGCCTTCCTGGCCGGATGGTGCGCGAGCACCAGCTACGCTTGCTGGTCGCCTTGACCGGTATTGTTGAGTCGGAGTCCGGCACTCCTGTGTCCACTACGGCTGCAGTCGAGGACAGTGGAGCAGGTATGTACACGCGGATGGAGTCACCTCGTCAGTAAGAGCCGAGTTCTATCCTCTCGTGTTCACTTGTTGGTGATCCTGCTGATCACATCGACGATGTGAGTGGAAGTACCTGCACGGACGACATTTCCACATGCTCCACAAACTCTGACGACTCCTTCTCCTTCTCTCTTGGCATGCGGCCGCTCATTCCTCCTCGGATGACAGACATGAGCTGTGGTGTGGATGCGACATCTGCAGCTGCATCCGATGTTCTAGTGTCTCAGCACATTGCGAGTTTGGTTGACCCCCAGGTGGATGAAACAGCACCAGCTCCATCATCTTCAGCAGCAGAGATGTATATGGAGCTGTATTCACAAGTTCTGCAGTCTGCATGTGCAGCATCCAGTGAGGTAGAGTTTATCCTACACGAGGCAGACATGGGCCACCTCCACATGTCCGAGGCAGATTACGTTGACCTGCAGGAGCGTGGAGTGATGCTGCAGCAGGAGGTGATGGTAGCGCATGAGTAATTCTCAGAGGAGGGGAGCATCAGTACTATCGGCACGAGCTTTACGCCACCAGCATCTGGCACACCCACACTCGGGGAGGATCTTGCACCAGCTCCTAGTATGACGTCACCTGGAGATACTACCACAGGAGAGCTGAGCGTGCCTTTATTTTTTGCCATCGTCTTTCTTGTTGATTCCGTCATTGCTCCTCCTTCTGCAACTGCCATCTCACACCTTCATCCACCCGACTCAGCTGCTCCATCATCACCTTCTTCCATGAGTGGTGATCCGGTTTGTCGCTCTAGCCCTCCTCTTTGGGCGGTACACCCATGTGCCTCAGAGTGCTCTATCCTGCCTTAGAGGCCAGCTCCGCCACTTCATCCACGCTTACGTGCTGCACGCCCATTCCCTTTCCTCCGGCGTACACAGGTGCATCGCGGTAGAGCGGAGAGAGAAGAGACTGTGAGTTGGGACCCTTGGCAGTCACGCGAGGACGAGTACACTCCAGGTGATTCAGGGGCGACGTGAGGAGTCGTGGCTGGAGACACCACTTCGTCTTTGAGGGTGGGAGCCGACTTGTACTTGACAGGGGGAGCTATCGCTACATGATGGAGAGACTACATGATTCATCGCCTAGGATCTGTTCAGCTATGGAATTAGCATCTCCATCGAGGACATCGCCGCCGGGTACATCTGCCCAGGGGGAGTGTTGTGTGGACCTCGACCTGACGCGACGTAATGGGAGATGCAGGGCGAGGGGTCCATGTTCTGCTATGAGCATACTACAGCTGCACTCTGTTGGTCAAGACCCGAACACTTGGTTGGTTGCACCAGTGTCACGAGGAGACCATAGGGTCGTGTGTTTTGGTGTGTGGCCATACTATGTGTGGCATGTGCATGCCAGCTGGTTTTCTCGTAGTGGTCGAGACCCGGACACGTGGTGAGGTACACCCGTGTTCCGAGGAGACCCCCTATGATCCTATGTGTTGATTGATGATGCCATTGTGGTCGGCACACAGACACCTGCTGGATTGCTCATAGTGGTCGAGAACCGGGCATTGGTACCTCCAGTGTCACAAGGAGACCCTCTTGCCGCATGACATGTGTATGGTGTGCATTACACTGGTTTGTGTCCGTGTGCATCACTCCTCTTATGGTCTAGACCTGGATACTTGGTATGATGTGCCATTGTCGTGAGGAGACCTTAGATGGGCAGCAGTTGTGTATGTGTGTGTGTTTGACTGGTGCACATTGTGGTTTGGCATACGTTGTTGTTCCATGCCTTCGTTCATTCGTTCTGGCGTGGACGGCCATGTTAGCCAGGGGGAGTGTTGGTTTGTGTGGCTTCCACCCGTCACGACTGAAACCAATGGATTATCCATATACCCACGTGGTGGTATATGGAAGAGGAGGGCGTGACAACACGACGGGCCTCCAGAATGTACCAAGACTTCTCCAGGACCTACGACAGTGCTGGCGAGACACGGTCGATGTGTTCCGGTAGCCCTGTGGGCTTGTCGGGAGGTAGGAGAGTTTCCTCGGTGGGTTGAGACCCGTGCACCCGGTGGACTTTACCAGTGCGACGAGGAGACTCGATGGTTTTAGTAGGGCTTCCGATGTTTGGAAAGCCCGGTGTAGCTAGCTGCCGGTGCCCCTGCATAAGCCCGCTGGGGGCTCATTTGTAAACTCTCCTTGTTCTTTTATATTCAACGTTCCAGACTTAGCCAAATTCTTGTTGTCTTGTATCGCACTCACACATACAGCTCATGTTCGTTGCATGGGCCTGCACGCCCTAAAATATTTCCAATTGGGATGGATGCATGTGACCAGTCATAGCGTCCAGCATGAGATCCAACACGTTTAGGTTCAGACGACGCAACGTTCCGATTTGTCCGTGCAGAATTATAGCCAAAACCGTGTTTTTGGGCCGGTTTTAGGACAGAACTTGCACTGCCGCGTGCGACACCCGTCGTGCGCTGCGGCAGGTATTTATGTTGTGGACCTGTCATTTGTTAACTCTCTCTACATGTGTTTATTTATGGAAGCATATTTGACACTGTGTTCGTGTCGTCTAGACGAACCCTTATCGTTCCGCGTCCGACCTGTGTTGACGCCGCGAGCTGACTGAGCGCTGACGCCTAACCAGTGACAAGCGTGCTAGGAAGCTTCTTGGAATATTCTGAGGGGAGGGGTGTCGGTTATGGGTGACACACATGTAACCTCTTGATCCTATGGAAAACACACACACACACACACACACACACACACACACACACA
>SZWC01004133.1:25754-55455 GCA_023375785.1 Penium margaritaceum
AAGAGAGAGAGAGAGAGAGAGAGAGAGAGAGAGTTTTCATGCATGAAGCTTTTTGTGTGGATTGGACCTTGATGATGTATCGCACAAAAACACGCCTGGACTAGCTACTCAACATCAGTTATCAGGTTCTGGTGCACTATGTCGGTCGACTACCATAAACAAGCAAAGCAACATGCACAAAACCATCTATGAACACTGAAACATAAATCTCGTTGTCATCCCAAGTATGCACAAATGTCAGCAAACGTTACACCAAGGCAAATCTAGTATGAGAATATGAAAGAGAATTGAACGCTCATTAAAATAATGAAAAACATATGTATACATATGTATATGTCTATGTATATTTATGTGTATGTGTTCGTGTATGTGTATGTGTATGTGTATGTGTATGTGTATGTGTATGTGTATGTGTGTGTGTATGGGTATGTGTATGTGTATGTGTATATGTACGTGTACGTGTATGTGTATGTGTATGTATATGTGTATGTGTATATGCATGTGCATGTGTCTCTGTATGTATATGTATATGTGTATGTGTATGTGTATGTGTATATGTATATGTATGTGTATGTGTATGTCTATGTCTATGTGTATGTGTATGTGTATGTGTATGTCTATGTCTATGTGTATGTGTATGTGTATGTGTATGTCTATGTCTATGTGTATGTGTATGTGTATGTGTATGTCTATGTCTATGTGTATGTGTATGTGTATGTGTATGTCTATGTCTATGTGTATGTGTATGTGTATGTGTATGTCTATGTCTATGTGTATGTGTATGTGTATGTGTATGTCTATGTCTATGTGTATGTGTATGTGTATGTGTATGTCTATGTCTATGTGTATGTGTATGTGTATGTGTATGTCTATGTCTATGTGTATGTGTATGTGTATGTGTATGTCTATGTCTATGTGTATGTGTATGTGTATGTGTATGTCTATGTCTATGTGTATGTGTATGTGTATGTGTATGTCTATGTCTATGTGTATGTGTATGTGTATGTGTATGTCTATGTCTATGTGTATGTGTATGTGTATGTGTATGTCTATGTCTATGTGTATGTGTATGTGTATGTGTATGTCTATGTCTATGTGTATGTGTATGTGTATGTGTATGTCTATGTCTATGTGTATGTGTATGTGTATGTGTATGTGTATGTACATGTATATGTATATGTATATGTATATGTATATGTATATGTATATGTATATGTATATGTATATGTATATGTATATGTATATGTATATGTATATGTATATGTGTATGTACATGTTTATGTATATGTATACGTACATGTATGTGTCTATTATATGTATATCCATACGTATATTGAAACTTTGATGTACTCCAGATGTCATGGATATGCATGTCCATATGTATTTGTATCCGTGTACGTATCTGTATTTACAGAGCCTGTGAAGCAATTATGTTTATGTGAATGCTATACTAGTCATACACAAGAAGAAAGATACTTTTCACGCTTTCTTCTCGTAGCGGTTTTGCGTCCTCCATGTCTTCATGGGGTTTTGTTGTGTCGCAACGACGGAGCGTGCAAGGGTGGTGGGGGGTGGGTTGACCAATGTGTGGTCAACATTGTCCTCATTGGCCGACCAATGTGTGGTCAACATTGACAATTCATAACACGAGTCATAAATGGTAAGAGGGAGAGACAATGGTTTAGGAACCCTATGTATCGACTATAAAGGACAAAGAACTTTGATACGTGGTGGCACGGTGTGGCTACTATGCACACTGAACAACCAAACTAGGCATATGTCACTGACCATGACCAAAGAATTTCAGTGTGGGTAGTCAACGTTCACAACCCATAACACGAGTCACACATGGTCAGAGGGGGAAGCAATGGTTTCCGAATAATAGTTTTCAACTAGCAAGGACAACGGCCTTCAATAATTAGTAGCACGGTGTGGCTACCATGCATAATAAATGACCAAAGTACGCATATGTACTGCCTTCCACCAAAGAAATTCGCAGTGTGTGGTCAACGTTGACAACTCATAATACGAGTCACAAATGGTCAGAGGGGGGAACGATGGTTTGGGAACACCAGGTATCAACTAGCAAGCACAAGGACCTTCAATAAGCAGTGGCACGGTATGGCTACCATGTACAATGACCAACCAAAGAAGGCATATGTCACTGACCATGATAAAAAAATGTCACTATGTGTGGTCAACTTTGACAACTCATAACACGAGTCACAAATGGTCAGAGGGGGAAACAATGGTTTGTGAATACTAGTTATCGACTAGCAAGTACAAAGACCTTNAATGTCACTATGTGTGGTCAACTTTGACAACTCATAACACGAGTCACAAATGGTCAGAGGGGGAAACAATGGTTTGTGATTACTATTTATCGACTAGCAAACACAAAGACCGTCACCATGTAGTGGCACAGTGTGGCTACCATGCACAGTGACCAACCAAAGTATGCATACATCACTGACCATGAGCAAAGAGTTTCACATCATGTGGTCAACGTTGACAACACACAACACGAGTCACAAATGGTCAGAGGGGGAAACAATGGGTTGGGAACACTAGTTATCAACTAGCAAGTACAAAGACCTTCAACAATTAGTGGCACGGTGTGTCTAGCATGCACAGTGACCAACCAAAGGATGCATACGTCACTGACTACGACCAAAGAAGTGCACTATGTGTGGTCAACATCGACAACTCATAAAACGAGTCACTAATGGTCAGAGGGAGAGACAATGGATTGGGAACCCTATGTAGCGAGTAGAAAGGACAAAGAACTTCAATAAGTAGTGGCACGGTGTGGCTACTGTGCACACCAAACAACCAAAGTAGGCATATGTCACTGACCATGACCAAAGAATTTCAATATGGGTGGTCAACGTTCACAACCCATAACAAGAGTCACAGATGGTCAGAGGGGGGAACAATGGTTTCGGAATATCAGTTTTCAACTAGCAAGTACAACAAACTTCAATAAGTAGTAGCACAATGTGGCTATCATGCACAATGACCGACCAAAGTAGGGATATGTACTGCCTTTGACCAAAGAAATCCGCTGTGTGTGGTCAACGTTGACAACAAGGTATGCATAAGTCACTGACCATAACCAAAGAATTTCACTTCATGTGGTCAACGTTAAAAGCTCACAACAAGAGTCACACGTAGGCAAAAGGGGGTAACAATGGTTTGGGAACACTAGCTATCAACTAGAAAGCACAAAGACCTTCAATACATAGTGACACGGCATGGCAACCATGTAATGTGACAAACCAAAGTTGGCATATGCCACTAGCCATGACCAAACTAGTTTCACCGTGTGTGGTCAACGTTGAAAACTCATAACACGAGTCACAAGTTGTCAGAGGGGGAGACAATGGATTGGGAGCACTAGTTATAAACTAGCAAGTACAATGACCATTAATAAGTAGTAGCACGGTGTGGCTACCATGCACAATGACCGACCAAAGTAGGCATGTGTACTGCCTTTGACCAAAGAAATCCGCTATGTGTGGTCAATGTTGACAACTCATAACACGAGTCACAAATGGTGAGAGGGGCGACCATGGTTTGGGAACATGTATCAACTAGCAAGCACAATGACCTTTGATAAGCTGTGGCACAGCGTGGCTACCATGTACAACGACCAACCAAAGTAGGCATATGTCACTTACCATGACCAAAGAATGTCACTATGTGTGGTCAACTTTGACAACTCATAACACGAGTCACAAATGGTCAGAGGGGGAAACAATGGTTTGTGAATACTAGTTATCAACTAGCAAGTGCAAAGACTTTCAGTATGTAGTGGTACAGTATGGCTACCATGCAGAGTGACCAACGAAAGTATGCATATGTCACTGACCATGAAGAAAGAATTTCACTTCATGTGGTCAACGTTGACAACTCACGACAAGAGTCACACATAGTCAAAGGGAGTAACAATGGCTTGGGAACACTAGCTATCAACTAGAAAGCACAAAGACCTTCAATATGTAGTGACACGACGTGGCAACCATGTACAGTGACAACCCAAAGTAGGCATATGCCACTGACCATGACCAAAAGAATTTCACAGTGTGTGGACAACGTTGAAAACTCATAACACGAGTCACAAATGGTCAGAGGGTGAAACAATGGGTCGGGAACACTAGTTATCAACTAGCAAGTACAAAGACCTTCAACACGGTGGCACGGTGTGGCTAGCGTGCACAGTGACCAACCAAAGGATGCATACGTCACTGACGATGACCAAAGAAGTCAACTACGTGTGGACAACATTGACAGCTCATAACACGAGTAAAAAATGGTCAGAGGGAGAGACAATGGTTTGGGAACCCTATATGGCAAGTAGAAAGGACAAAGAACTTCATTAAGTGGCGGCACGGCGTGGCTAGTATGCCCACCAAACAACCAAACTGTGCAGCTGTCACTGACCATGACCAAAGAATTTCAATATGGGTGGTCAATGTTCACAACCCATAACACGAGTCAAAAATGGCCAGAGGGGGGAGACAATGGTTTTGGATTATAAGTTTTTGAACTAGCAAGTACAACGACCTTCAATAAGTAGTAGCACGGTGTGGCTACCATGCACAATGACCGACCAAAGTAGGCATATGTACTGCCTTTGACCAAAGAAATCCGCTATGAGTGGTCAACGTTGACAACTCAGAATACGAGTCACAAATGATCAGAGGGGGGGATAATGGTTTGGGAACACCAGGTATCAACTAGCAAGCACAGGGACCTTCAATAAGTAGTGGCACAGTGTGGCTACCATGTACAATGACCAACCAAAGTAGGCATATGTCACTGACCATGACCAAAGAATGTCACTATGTGTGGTGAACTTTGACAACTCATAACACGAGTCACAAGTGGTCAGAGGGGGAAACAGTGGTTTGTGAATACTAGTTATCGACTAGCAAGTACAAAGACCTTCAGTATGTAGTGGCACAGTGCGGCTACCATGCACAGCGACCAACCAAAGTATGCATATGTCACTGACCATGACCAAAGAATTAAACTTCATGTGGTCAACGTTGACAACTAACAACAAGAGTCACACATTGTGAGAGGGGGTAACAATGGTTTGGGAACATTAGCTATCAACTAGAAAGCACAAAGACCTTCAATATGTAGTGACACGATGAGGCAACCATGTAGAGTGACAAACCAAAGTAGGCATATGCCACTAACCATGACCAAACAAATTTTACAGTGTGTGGTCAATGTTGAAAACTCATAACACGAGTCACAAATGGTCAGAGGGGGAAACAATGGGCTGGGAACACTAGTTATCAACTAGCAAGTACAAAGATCTTCAACGAGTAGTGGCACGGTAAGGCTAGCGTGCACATTGACCAACCAAAGGATGCATACGTCACTGACTATGACCAAAGAAGTCCACTATGTGTGGTCAATATTGACAACTCATAACACGAGTCACAAATGGTCTGAGGGAGAGACAATGGTTTGGGAACCATATGTATCGACTAGAAATGACGAAGGATTTTAATACGTGGTGGCACGGTGCGGCTACAATGCACACCGAACAACCAAACTAGGCATATGCCACTGACCATGACCAAAGAATTTCAGTATGGGTGTTCAACGTTCACAACCCATAACACGAGTCACAAATGGTCAGAGGGGGAAAGCATGGTTCTGGAATACTAGATTTCAGCTAGCAAGGACAACAACCTTCAATGATTAGTAGCACGGTGTTGCTACCATGCACAATGACCGACCAAAGTAGGCATATATAGTGTCTTTTACCAAAGAAATCCCCTATGCGTGGTCAACATTGACAACTCATAGTACGAGTCGCAAATGGTCAGAGGGGGGAACAATGGTTTGAAAACACCAGGTATCAAATAGCAAGCACAAGGACCTTCAAAAGTAGTGGCACGGTGTGGGTACCATGTACAATGATCAACCAAAGTAGGCATATGTTACTGACCATGACCAAAGAAGGTCACTGTGTGTGGTCAACTGTGACAACTCATAACACGAGTTACAAATGGTCAGAGGGGGGAACAATGATTTGTGAATACTAGTTATCGACTAGCAAGTACAAAGACCGTCAATATGTAGTGGCACAGTATGGCTACCATGCACAGTGACCAACCCACGTATGCATATGTCACTAACCATGACCAAAGACATTCACTTCATGTGGTCAACTTTGACAACTCACAACAAGAGTCAAACATAGTCAAAGGGGGTAACAGTTGTTTAGGAACAATAGTTAACAGCTAGAAAGCACAAAGACCTTCAATACGTAGTGACAACCATGTACAGTGATAACCCAAAGCAGGCATATGCCACTAACCATGACCAAAAGAATTTCACAGTATTTGGTCAACGTTGATTTCCCATAACACGAGTCACAAATGGCCAGAGGGGGAAACGATGGGTTGGGAACACTAGTTATCAACCAGCAAGTTCAAAGATCTTCAACAAGTAGTGGCACGGTGTGGATAGCATGCATAGTGACCAACCAAAGGATGTATATGTCATTGACTATGACCAAAGAAGTCCACTATATGTGGTCAACATTTACAACTTAAAACACGAGTCAAAAATAGTCAGAGGGGGAGACAATGGTTTGGGAACCCTTTGTAGCGACTAGAAAGGATAAAAAACTTCAATAAGTAGTGGCACGGTGTGGCTATTACGCACACCGAACAACAAAACTAGGCATATGTCACTGACCATCACCGAAGAAATTCAACATGGGTGGTCAACGTACACAACCCATAACACAAGTCACAAATGGTCAAAGGGGGAAACAATGGTTTTGGAATACAAGTTTTCAACTAGCAAGTACAACGACCTTCAATAAGAAGTGTATTTATGTGGCTACCATGCACAATGACTGACCAAAGTATGCATATGTACTGCCTTTGACCAAAGAAATCCGCTATGTGTGGTCAACGTTGACAACTCATAATACGAGTCACAAATGGTCAGAGGGATGAACAATGGTTTGGGAACACCAGGTATCAACCAACAAACACAAGGTTCTTCAATAAGTGGTAGCACGGTGTGGCTACCATGTACAATGACCAACGAAAGTAGGCATATGTCACTGACCATGACCAAAGAATGTCACTATGTGTGGTCAACTTTGACAACTCATAACACGAGTCACAAATGATCAGAGGGGAAAACAATGGTTTGTGAATACTAGTTATTGACTAGCAAGTACAAAGACCATCAATATGTAGTGGCACGGTGTGGCTACCATGCATAGTGACCAACTAACGTATGCATATGTCACTGACCATGACCAGAGACTGTCACTTCATGTGGTCAACGATGACAACTCACAATAAGATTCACACATAGTCAAAGGGGGTAACGGTGGTCTGGGAACACTAGCTATCAACTAGTAGGCTCAAAGACCTTCAATACGTAGTGACACAGCGTGACAACCATGTACAATGACAAACCAAATTAGGCATATGCCACTAACCATGACCAAAAGAATTTCTCAGTATTTGGTCAACGTTGAAAACTCATAACACGAGTCACAAATGTTCAGAGGGGGAAACGATGGGTTGGGAACACTAGTTATCAACCAGCAAGTACAAAGACCTTCAACAAGTAGTGGCACGGTGTGGCTAGCGTGTACAGTGACCAACCAAAGGATGCATACGTCACTGACTATGACCAAAGAAGTCCACTATCTCTGGTCAACATTGACAACTCATCACACGGATCACAAATGGTCAGAGTGAAAGACAATGGACTGGGAACCCTATGTAGTGACTAAAAAGGAAAAAGAACTTCAATAAGCAGTGGCACGGTGTGGATACTATGCACACCAATCAACCAAACTAGGCATATGTCTCTGACCATTACCACAGAACTTCAATATGGGTGGTCAACGTTCACAGTCCATAGCACGAGTCACAAATGGTCACAGGGGGGAGCCATGGTTTCGGAATATTTGTTTTCAACTAGGAAGTACAAGGAAATTCAATAAGTAGAAGCATGGTGTTGACTGACCAAAGTAGGCATATGTACTGCCTATGACCAAAGCAATCCGCTGTATGTGGTTAATGTTGACAACTCATAAAACGGTTCACAAATGGTCGGAGGGGGGAACGATGGTTTGGGAACACCAGATATCACCTAGCAAGCACAAGGACCTTCAATAAGTAGTGGCACGGTGTGGCTACCATGTACAATGACCAACCAAATTAGGCATATGTCACTGACCATGACCAAAGAATGTCACTATGTGTGGTCAAGTTTGACAACTCATAACACGAGTCACAGATGGTCAGAGGGGGAAACAATGGGTTGTGGATACTAGTTATCAGCTAGCAAGTACAAAGACCGTCAAAATGTCGTGGCACAGTGTGCCTACCATGCAGAGTGACCAACCAAAGCATATGTCAGTGACCATGACCAAAGAATTTCACTTCATGTGGTCAATGTTGACAACTCACAACAAGAGTCACACATAGTTAAAGGGGGTAACAATGGTTTGGGAACACTAGCTATCAACTAGAAAGCACAAAGACCTTCAATACGTAGTGGCACGGCGTGGCAACCATGTACAGTGACAAACCAAAGTTGGCATATGCATCTAACCATGACCAAGAAAATATTACAGTGTGTGGTCAATGTTGAAAACTCATAACATGGATCACAAATGGTCAGAGGGGAAAACAATGGATTAGGACCACTAGTTATCAACTAGCAAGTACAAAGACCGTCAACAAGTAGTGGCACGGTGTGGCTAGCGTGCACAGTGACCAATCAAAGGATGCATACGTCACTGACTATGACCAAAGAAGTCAACTATGTGTGGTCAACATTGACAACTCATAACACGAGTCACAAATGGTCAGAGGGAGAGAAAGTGGATTGGGAACCCTATGTAGCGACTATAAAGGAAAAAGGAATTCAATAAGTAGTGGCACGGTGTGGCTACTATGCACACCAAACAACCAAACTAGGCATATGTCACTGACCATGACCAAAGAATTTCAATATGGGTGGTCAACGTTCACAACCCATAACACGAGTCACAAATGGTCAGAGGGGGAAACAATGGTTTTGGAATATTAGTTTCAACTTGCAAGCACAACAACCTTCAATAAGTAGTAGCACGGTGTGACTACCATGCACAATGACTGACCAAAGTAGGCATATGTACTACCTAGTAGGCATATGGCAATTGAAATCCACTGTGTGTGGTCAACGTTGACAACTCATAATACGAGTTACAAATGGTCAAAGGGGGGAACAATGGTTTGGGAACACCAGGTATCAACTAGCAAGCACAAGACCTTCAATAAGTAGTGGCACGGTTTGGCTACCATATACAATGACCAACCAGAGTAGGCATATGTCACTGAACATGACCAAACAATGTCACTATGTGTGGTCAACTTCGACAACTCATAACACGAGTCACAAATGGTTTGAGGGGGAACCAATGGTTTGTGGATACTAGTTATCGACTAGCAAGCGCAAAGACCATCAATATGTAGTGGCACGGTGTGGCTACCATGCACAGTGACCAACCAACATATGCATATGTCACTGACCATGACCAAAGAATTTCACTTCATGTGGTCAACGTTGACAACTCACAATACGAGTCACACATCGTCAAAAGGGGTAGCAGTGGTTTGGGCACACTAGCTATCAACTCGAAAGCACAAAGACCTTCAATACGTAGTGACACGGCGTGACAACCATGTACAGTGACAAACGAAAGTATGCATATGCCACGAACCATGACCAAACAAATTTCACAGTATTTGGTCAACGTTGAAAACTCATAACACGAGTCACAAATGGTCAAAGGGGGAAATGATGGGTTGGGAACACTATTTACCAACCAGCAAGTACAAAGACCTTCAACAAGTAGTGGCACGGTGCGGCTAGCGTGCACAGTGACCAACCAAACGATGCATACGTCACTGACTATGACCAAACAAGTCCACTATGTGTGGTCAACATTGACAACTCATCACACGGATCACAAATGGTCAGAGGGAAAGACAATGGACTGGGAACCCTATGTAGTGACTGTAAAGGACAAAGAACTTCAATAAGTGGTGGCACGGTGTGGCTACTATTCACACCAATCAACCAAACTAGGCATATGTCACTGACCATGACCAAACAATTTCAATATGGGTGGTCAACGTTCACAGTCCATAGCACGAGTCACAAATGGTCACAGGGGGCAACAATGGTTTTGGAATATTTGTTTTCAACTAGGAAGTACAACGACCTTCAATAAGTAGTAGCATGGTGTAGCTACCATGCACAGTGACTGACCAAAGTAGGCATATGTACTGCCTATGACCAAAGCAATTCGCTGTGTGTGGTTAACGTTGACAACTCATAAAACGAGTCACAAATGGTCGGAGGGGGGAACGATGGTTTGGGAACACCAGATATCAACTAGTAAGCACAAGGATCTTCAATAAGTAGTGGCACGGTGTGGCTACCATGTACAATGACCAACCAAAGTAGGCATATGTCACTGACCATGACCAAAGAATGTCACTATGTGTGGTCAAGTTTGACAACTCATAACATGAGTCACAAATGGTCAGAGGGGGAAACAATGGTTTGTGCATACTAGTTATCGACTAGCAAGTACAAAGACCGTCAATATGTAGTAGCACAGTGTGGCTACCATGCAGAGTGACCAACCAAAGCATATGTCACTGACCATAACTAAAGAATTTCACTTCATGTGGTCCATGTTGACAACTCAAAACAAGAGTCACACATAGTCAAAGGGGGTAACAATAGTTTGGGAACACTAGCTATCAACTAGAAAGCACAAAGACCTTCAATACGTAGTGGCACGGCATGGCAACCATGTACCATGACAAACCAAAGTAGGCATATTCCACTAACCATGACCAAAAAAAAATTACAGTGTGTGGTCAATGTTGAAAACTCATAACACGAGTCACAAATGGTCAGAGGGGGAAACAATGGGTTAGGACCACTAGTTATCAACTAGAAAGTACAAAGACCTTGAACAAGTAGTGGTAAGGTGTGGCTAGCGTGCACAGTGACCGACCAAAGGATGCACACGTCACTGACTATGACCAAAGAAGTCCACTATGTGGTCAACATTGACAACTCATAACACGAGTCACAAATGGTCAGAGGGAGAGAAAATGGTTTGGGAACCCTAAGTAGCGACTAGAAAGGACAGAGAGCTTCAATAAGTGATGGCACGGTATGGCTACTACGCACACTGAACAACAAAACTAGGCATATGTCACTGACCATCACCAAAGAAATTCAATATGGGTGGTCAACATACACAATACATAACACGAGTCACAAATGGTTAGAGGGGGAAACAATGATTTTGGAATATTAGTTTTCAACTAGCAAGTACAACGACCTTCAATTAGTAGTAGCATTATGTCGCCACCATGCACAATGACCGACCAAAGTAGGCATATGTACTGCCTTTGACCAAAGAAATCCACAAAAATGGTCAGAGGGATGAACGATGGTTTGGGAGCACCAGGTTTCAACTAGCAAACACAAGGTTCTTCAATAATTAGTGGCACGGTGTGGCTACCATGTACAATGACCAACCAAAGTAGGCATATGTCACTGACCATTACCAAAGAATGTCACTATGTGTGGTCAACTTTGACAACTCATTACACGAGTCACAAATGATCAGAGGGGGAAACAATGGTTTGTGAATACTAGTTATCGACTAGCAAGCACAAAGACCGTCAGTACGTAGTGGCATGGTGTGGCTACCATGCACATTGACCAACTAACGTATGCATATGTCACTGACCATGACCAGAGAATTTCATTTCATGTGGTGAACGTTGACAACTGACAATACGATTCACACATAGTCAAAGGGGGTAATGGTGGTTTGGGAACACTAGCTATCACCTAGAAATCACAAAGACCTTCAATACGTAGTGACACGGCCTGACAACCATGTACAATGACAAACCAAATTAGGCATATGCCACTAACCATGACTAGTAGATTTTCACAGTATTTGGTCAACGTTGAAAACTCATAACACGAGTCACAAAGTGTTAGAGGGGGAAACGATGGGTTGGGAATAATAGTTATCAAGAAGCAAGTACAAAGACCTTCAACAAGTAGTGGCACGGTGTGGCTAGCATGCACACTACCAACCAAAGGATGCATACGTCACTGACTATGACCAAAGAAGTCCACTATGTGTGGTCAACATTGACAACTAATCACACGGATCACAAATGGTCAGAGGGAAGGACAATGGACTGGGAATCCTATGTAGTCACTATAAAGGACAAAGAACTTCAATAAGCAGTGGCACGGTGTGGCTACTATGCACATCAAACAACCAAACTAGGCATATGTCACTGACCATGACCAAAGAATTTCAATATGGGTGGTCAACGTTCACAGCCCATAGCACGAGTCACAACTGGTCAGAGGGGGAAACAATGGTTTCGGAATATTAGTTTTCAACTAGCAAGTACAACGACCTTCAATAAGTAGTAGCATGGTGTGGCTACCATGCACAATGACTGACCAAAACAGGCATATGTTCTGCCTATGACCAAAGAAATCCGCTGTATATGGTTAACGTTGACATCTCATAACGAGTCACAAATTGCTGGAGGGGGGAACGATGGTTTGGGAGCACCAGTTATGAACTAGCAAGCACAAGGACCTTCAATAAGTAGTGGCACGGTGTGGCTACCATGTACAATGACCAACCAAAGTAGGCATATGTCACTGACCATCACCAAAGAATGCCACTATGTGTCTTCAACTTTGACAACTCATAACACGAGTCACAAATGGTCAGAGGGGGAAACAATGGTTTATGGACACTAGTTATTGACTAGCAAGTGCAAAGACCGTCAATATGTAGTGGCTTAGTGTGGCTACCATGCACAGTGACCAACCAAAGCATATGTCGCTGACCATGACCAAAGAATTTCACTTCATGTGGTCAATGTTGACAACTCACAACAAGAGTCACACATAGTCAAAGGGGGTAACAATGGTTTGGGAACACTAGCTATCAACTAGAAAGCACAAAGACCTTCAATACGTAGTGGCACGGCATGGCAACCATGTACAGTGACAAACCAAAGTACGCATATGCCACTAACCATGACCAAACGAATTTTACTGTGTGTGGTCAATGTTGAAAACTCATAACATGAGCCACAAGTGGTCAGAGGGAAAAACAATGGGTTAGGACAACTAGTTATAAACTAGCAAGTACAAAGACCTTCAACAAGTAGTGGTACTGTGTGGCTAGCATGCACAATGACCAACCAAAGGATGCATACGTCACTGACTATGACCAAAGAAGTCCACTATGTGTGGTCAACATTGACAACTCATAACACGAGTCACAAATGGTCAGAGGGAGAGACAATGGATTGGGACCCCCTATGTAGCCACCATGAAGGACAAAGGAATTCAATAGGTAGTGGCACGGTGTGGCTACTATGCACACCAAACAACGAAACAAGGCACATGTCACTGACCATGACCAAAGAATTTCAACATGGGTGGTCAACGTTCACAACCCTTAAATTGAGTCACAAATGGTCACAGGGGGAAACAATGGTTTCAGAGTATTAGTTTTCAACTAGCGAGGACAACGACCTTCGATAGTTAGTAGCACAGTGTGGCTACCATGCACAATGACCGACCAAAGTAGGCATATGTACTGCCTTTGACCAGAGAAATCCGCTGTGCATGGTCAACGTTGACAACTCATGATACGAGTCACAAATGTTCAGAGGGGGGAACAATGGATTGGGAACACCAGGTATCAACTAGCAAGCACAAGGACGTTCAATAAGTAGTGGCACGGTGTGGCTACCATGTACAATGACCAACCAAAGTAGGCATATGTCACTGACCATGACCAAAGAATTTCACTGTGTGTGGTCAACTTTGACAACTCATAACACAAGTCACAAATGGTCAGAGGGGGAAACAATGGTTTGTGAATTCTAGTCATCGACTAGCAAGTACAAAGACCGTCAGTATGTAGTGGCATAGTGTGGCTACCATGCACAGTGACCAACCAATGTATGCATATGTCACTGAAACTTACCAAAGAATTTCACTTCATGTGGTCTATGTTGACAACTCACAACACGAGTCACACATAGTGAAAGGGGCTAACAATGGTTTGAGAGCACTAGCTATCAACTAGAAAGTACAAAGACCTTCAATTCGTAGTGGCACGGCGTGGAAACCATGTACAGTGACAAACCAAAGTAGGCATATGCCACTAACCATGACCAAACGACTTTTACAGTGTGTGGTCAATGTTGAAAACCCATAACACGAGTCACAAATGGTTAGAGGGGGAAAAAATGGGCTGGGAACACTAGTTATCAACTAGCAAGTACAGAGAGATTCAACAAGTAGTGGCACGGTGTGGCTAGCGTGCAAAGTGACCAACCACAGGATGCATGCGTCACTGACTATGACCAAAGAAGTCCACTATGTGTGGTCAACATTGACAACTCATAACACGAGTCACAAATGGTCAGAGGGAGAGACAATGGTTTGGGAACCCTAAGTAGGGACTAGGTAAGACAGAGAACTTCAATAAGTAGTGGCACGGTGTGGCTACTACGCACACCGAACAATAAAACTAGGCATATGTCACTGACCATCACCAAAGAAATTCAATATGGGTGGTCAACGTACACAACCCATAACACGAGTCACGAATGGTTAGAGGGGGAAACAATGGTTTTGGAATATTAGTTTTCAACTAGAAAGTACAACGACCTTCAATAAGTAGTAGCATTATGTCGCTACCATGCACAATGAACGAGCAAAGTAGGCATATGTACTGCCTTTGACCAAAGAAATCCGCTATGTGTGGTGAATGTTGACAACTCATAATACGAGTTACAAATGGTCAGAGGGATGAACGATGGCTTGGGAACACCAGGTTTCAACTAGCAAACACAAGGTTCTTCAATAAGTAGTGGCACGGTGTGGCTACCATGTACAATGACCAACCAAAGTAGGCATATGTCACTCACCATTACCAAAGAATGTCACTATGTGTGGTCAACCTTGACAACTCATAACACGAGTCAAAAATGATCAGAGGGGGAAACAATGGTTTGTGAATACTAGTTATCGACTAGCAAGTGCAAAGACCGTCAATATGTAGTGGCACGGTGTGACTACCATGCATAGTGACCAACTAACGTATGCATATGTCACTGACCATGACCAGAGAATTTCACTTCATGTGGTCAACGTTCACAACTCACAATACGATTCACACATAGTCAAAGGGGGTAAGGGTGGTTTGGGAACACTAGCTATCACTTAGAAAGCACAAAGACCTTCAACACGTAGTGACACGGCGTGAAGGCCATGTACAATGACAACCCAAATTAGGCATATGCCACTAACCATGACCAGAAGATTTTCACAGCATTTGGTCAACGTTGAAAACTCATAACACGAGTTACAAATGGTGAGAGGGGGAAAAGATGGGTTGGGAACACTAGTTATCAAGCAGCAAGTACAAAGACGTTCAACAAGTAGTGGCACGGTGTGGCTAGCGTGCACACTACCAACCAGAGGATGCATACGTCACTGACTATGACTAAAGAAGTCCACTATGTGTGGTCAACATTGACAACTCATCACACGGATCACAAATGGTCAGAGGGAAAGACAATGGACTGGGAACTCTATGTAGTCACTATAAAGGACAAAGAACTTCAATAAGTAGTGGCACGGTGTGGCTACTTTGCACACCAAACAACCAAACTAGGCAAATGTCACTGACCATGACCATAAAATTTCAATATGGGTGGTCAACGTTCACAGCCCATAGCACAGTCACAAGTGGTCAGAGGGGGAAACAATGGTTTCAGAATATTAGTTTTCAACTAGCAAGTACAACGACCTTCAATAAGTAGTAGCATGGTGTGGCTACCATGCACAATGACTGACCAAAATAGGCATGTATAATGCCTATGTCCAAAAAAATCCCCTGTATGTGGTTAACGTTGACAACTCATAAAACGAGTCACAAATTGTTGGAGGGGGGTACGATGGTTTGGGAACACCAGGTATCAACTAGCAAGCACAAGGATCTTCAATAAGTAGTAGCACGGTGTGGCTACCATGTACAATGACCAACCAAAGTAGGCATATGTCACTGACCATGACCAAAGAATGTCACTATGTGTGTTCAACTTTGACATTTCATAAAACGAGTCACAAATGGCCAGAGGGGGAAACAATGGTTTGCGGATACTAGTTATCGACTAGCAAGTAGAAAAGACCGTCAATATGTAGTGGCCCAGTGTGGCTACCATGCACAGTGACTAACCAAAGCATATGTTGCTGACCATGACCAAAGAATTTCACTTCATGTGGTCAATGTTGACAACTAACAACAAGAGTCACACAGAGTCAAAGGGGTAACAATGGTTTGGGAACACTAGCTATCAACTAGAAAGCACAAAGACCTTCAATACGTAGTGGCACGGCATGGCAACCATGTATGTGGACAAACCAAAGTACGCATATGCCACTAATCATGACCAAACGAATTTTACGGTGTGTGGTCAATGTTGAAAACTCATAACACGAGTCACAAATGGTCAGAGGGAAAAACAATGGGTTAGGACAACTAGTTATCAACTAGCAAGTACAAAGACCTTCAACAAGTAGTGGCACGGTGTGGCTAGCATGCACAGTGACCAACCAAAGGATGCATACGTCACTGACTATGACCAAAGAAGTCCACTATGTGTGGTCAACATTGACAACTGATAACACGAGTCACAAATGGTCAGAGGGAGAGACAATGGATTGGGAACCCTATGTAGCGACTATAAAGGACAAAGAACTTCAATAAGTAGTGGCACGATGTGGCTACTATGAACATCAAACAACCAAACTAGGCACATGTCACTAACCATGACTAAAGAATTTCAATATGGGTGGTCAACTTTCACAACCCATAACACGAGTCACAAATGGTCAGAGGGGGAAACAATGGTTTCGGAATATTAGTTTTCAACTTGCAAGCACAACGACCTTCAATACGCAGTAGCACGGTGTGGCTACCATGCACAATGACTGACCAAAGTAGGCATATGTATTGCCTTTGTCCGAAGAAATCCGCCGTGTGTGGTCAACGTTGACAGCTCATAATACCAGTCACAAATGGTCAGAGGGGGGAACCATGGCTTGGGAACACCAAGTATCAACTAGCAAGCACAAGACCTTCAATAAGTAGTGGCACGGTGTGGCTACCATATACAATGACCAACCAAAGTAGGAATATGTCACTGAACATGAGCAAAGAATGTCACTATGTGTGGTCAACTTTGACAACTCATAACACGAGTCACAAATGATCTGAGGGGGAAACAATGGTTTGTGGATACTAGTTACATGTAGTGCAAGACGAAAGAATTTCACTTCATGCATATGTCGACTAGCAAGACATAGCAAGTGCAAAGACCGTTAATATGTAGTGGCACGGTGTGGCTACCATGCACAATGACCAACCAACCTATGCATATGTCGCTGACCATGACGAAAGAATTTCACTTCATGTGGTCAACGTTGACAACTCACAACACGAGTCACACATAGTCAAAGGGGGTAAGAGTGGTTTGGGAACAGTAGTTAACAACTTGAAAGCACAAAGACCTTCAATATGTAGTGACACGGCGTGACAACCATGTAGAGTGACAAACCAAAGTAGGCATATGCCACTAACCATGACCAAACGAATTCTACAGTGTGTGGTCAATGTTGAAAACTCATAACACGAGTCACAAATGGTCATAGGGGGAAACAATGGGTTAAGACCACCAGTTATCAACTAGCAAGTACAAAGACCTTCAACAAGTAGTGGCACGGTGTGGCTAGTGTGCACAGTGACCAACCGTAGGATTCATACGTCACTGACTATGACCAAAGAAGTCCACTATGTGTGGTCAACATTGACAACTCATAACACGATTCACAAATGGTCAGAGGGAGAGACAATGGATTGAGAACCCTATGTAGCGACTATAAAGGACAAAGAACTTTAATACGTGGTGGCTCAGTGTGGCTACTATGCACACCAAACAACCAAACTAGGCATATGTCACTGACCATGACCAAAGAATATCAGTATGGGTGTTCAACGTTCAAAACCCATAACACGAGTCACGGATGTTCAGAGGGGGAAACAATGGTTTCGGAACATTAGTTTTCAACTAGCAAGGACAACGACATTCAATAATTAGTAGCACGGTGTGGCTACCATGCACAATGAACGACCGAAGTAGGCATATGTACTGCCTTTGACCAAAGAAATCCGCTGTGCGTGGTGAACGTTGACAACTCATAATACGAGTCACAAATGGTGAGAGGGGGGAACAATGGATTGGGAACACCAGGCTTCAACTAGCAAGCTTAAGGACATTTAATAAGTAGTGGCACGGTGTGGCTACCATGTACAATGACCAACCAAAGTAGGCATATGTCACTGACCATGACCAAAGAATGTCACCGTGTGTGGTCAACTTTGACAACTCATAACACGAGTCACAAATGGTCAGAGGGGGAAACAATGGTTTGTGCATACTAGTTATCAACTAGCAAGTACAGAGACCGTCAATATGTAGTGGCACGATGTGGCTACCATGCACAATGACCAACCAACGTATGCATATGTCACTGACAATGACCAAATAACTTCACTTTATGTGGTCAATGTTGACAACTCACAACAGGAGTCACACATAGTCAAAAGGGTTAACAGTGGTTTGGGAACAGTAGTTATCAACTAATAAGCAAAAATAACTTCAATACGTAGTGACACAGCGTGGCAACGAAGTACAGTGACAAACCAAAGAAGGCATATGCCACTAACCATGACCAAACAAATTTCACAGTGTTTGGTCAACGTTGAAAACTCATAACGCGAGTCACAAATGGTCAGAAGGGGAAACGATGGGTTGGGAACACTAGTTATCAACTAGCAAGTACAAAGAGCTTCAACAAATAGTGGCACGGTGTGGCTAGAGTGCACAGTGACCAACCAAAGGATGCATACGTCAATGACTATGACCAAAGAAGTCCACTATGTGTGGTCAACATTGACATCTCATAACACGAGTCACAAATGGTAAGACGGAGAGCCAATTCATTGGGAACCCTATGTAGCGACTATAAAGGACAAAAAAATTCAATAAGTAGTGGCACTGTGTGGCTACTATGCACACCAAACAACCAAACTAGGCATATGTCACTAACCATGACCAAAGAATTTCAATATGGGTGGTCAACGTTCACAACCCATAACACGAGTCACAAATGGTCAAAGGGGGAAACGATGGTTTTGAAATATTATTTTTCAGCTAGCAAGCACAACGACCTTCAATAATTAGTAGCACGGTGTGGCTACCATGCACAATGACTGACCAAAGTAGGCATATGTACTGCCTTTGACCAAAGAAATCCGCAGTGTGTGGTCAACGTTGACAACTCATAATATGAGTCACAAATGGTCAGAGGGGGGAACGATGGTTTGGGAACACCAGGTATCAACTAGCAAGCACAAGGACCTTCAAGAAGTAGTAACACGCTGTGGATACTATGTACAATGACCAACCAAAGCAGGCATGTCACTGACCATGACCAAAGAATGTCACTATGTGTGGTCAACTTTGACAACTCATAACTTGAGTAACAAATGGTCTGAGGCGGAAACAATTGTTTGTCAATACTAGTGATCAACTAGCAAGTGCCAAGGACTTCAATATGTAGTGGCAAAGTGTGGCTACAATGCACAGTGACCAACCAAAGTATGCATATGTCACTGACCATGACCAAAGAATATTACTTCATGTGGTCAACGTTGACAACTCACAACAAGAGTCACAGATAGTCACAGGGGGTAACAATGGTTTGGGAACAATAGCTTTCAACTAGAAAGCAAAAAAAACCTTCAATAGGTAGTGACATGGCGTGGCAACTATTTATAGTGACAACCCAAAGTAGGCGTATGCCACTAACCATGACCAACAAATTTTAGAGTGTGTGGTCAATGTTGAAAACTCATAACACGAGTCACAGATGGTCGTAGGGGAAAACAATGGGCTGGGAACACTAGTTATCAACTAGCAAGTACAACGACCTTCAACAAGTAGTGGCACGGTGTGGCTAGCATGCACAGTGACCAACCAAAGGATGCATACGTCACTGACTATGATAAAAGAAGTCCACTATGTGTGGTAAACATTGACAACTCATAACACGAGTCGCAAATGGTCAAAGGGAGAGACAATGGGTCGGGAACCCTATGTATCGACTAGAAAGGACAACGAACTTCAATAAGTGGTGGCACGGTGTGGCTACTATGCACACAGAACAACCAAACTAGGCATATGTCACTGACCATGACCAAGGAATTTAAGTATGGGTGGTCAACTTTCACAACCCATAACACGAGTCACAAATGGTCAGAGGAAGAAACAATGTTTTCGTAGTATTAGGTTTCAACTTGCAAGGATAACGACCTTCAATCATTAGTAGCAAGGTGTGGCTAGCATGCACAATGACCGACAAGGTAGGCATATGTATTGCTATTGACCAAAGAAATCCGCTGTGTGTGGTCAACGTTCACAACTCATTATACGAGTGACAAATGGTCAGAGGGGTGAACGATGGTTTGGGAACACCAGGTATCATCTAGCAAGCACAAGGACCTTCAATAAGTAGTGGCACGGTGTGGCTACCATGTACAATGACCAACCAAAGTAGGCATATGTCACTGACCATCACCAAAGAATGTCACTATGTGTGGTCAACCCTTACAACTAACAACACAAGTCACAAATGGTCAGAGGGGGAAACAATGTTTTGTGAATACTAGTTATCGACTAGCAAGTACAAAGACCTTCAATATGTAGTTGCACATTGTGGCTACCATGCACAGTGACCAACCTAAGTATGCATATGTCACTGACCATGACCAAAGAATGTCACTTCATGTGGTCAACGTTGACAACTCACTACAAGAGTCACAGATAGTCAAAGGGGGTAACAATGGTTTGGGAACACTAGCTATCAACTAGAAAGCACAAAGATCTTCAATACGTAGTGAGACGGCGTGAGAACCATGTATAGTGACAAACCAAAGAAGGCATATGCCACTAACCATGACACAACCATTTTCACAGTGTGTGGACAACGTTGAAATCTCATAACACAAGTCACACATGGTAAGAGGGGGAAACAATGGGTTGGGAACACAAATTATCAACTAGTAAGTACAAAAACCTGTAACAAGTAGTGGCACGGTGTGGCTAGCGTTCACAGTGACCAATCAAAGGATGCATACATCACTGACTATGACCACTGAAGTCCACTATGTGTGGTCAACATTGACAACTCCTAACACGAGTCTCAAATGGTCAGAGGGGGAAACAATGGTTTGTGAATACTAGTTATCGACTAGCAAGTACAAAGACCTTCGATATGTAGTCGCACAGTGTGGCTACCATGCACGGTGCCCAACCAAAGTATGTATATGTCACTGACAATGACCAAAGGATTTCACTTCATGTGGTGAACATTGACAACTCACAACAAGAGTCACAGATAATCAAAGGGGTTAACAATGGTTTGGGATCACTAGCTATCAACTATAAAGCACAAAGACCTTCAATACATAGTGACACGGCGTGGTAACCATGAACAGTTATAAACCAAAGCAGGCATATGCCACTTACCATGACCAAAGGAATTTCACAGTGTGTGGACAAAGTTGAAAACTCATAACACGAGTCACAAATGGTCAGAGGGAGAAACAATGGGTTGGGAACACTAGTTATCAACTAGCAAGTACAAAGACTTTGAACAAGTAGTGGCACGGTGTGGCTAGCATGCACAGTGACCAACCAAAGAATGCATACGTCACTGACTATGACCAAAGAAGTGCACAATGTGTGGTCAACATTCACAACTCATAACACGAGTCAAAAGTGCTCAGAGGGGGCCACAATGGTTTGGGAACCCTATGTATTGACTTTAAAGGAGAAAGAACTTCAATAAGTAGTGGCACGGTGTGGCTACTATGCACACCGAACAACCAAACTAGGCATATGTAAATGACCATGAACAAAGAGTTTTAATATGGGTGGTCAACGTTCACAACCCATAACACGAGTCACAAATTGTGAGAGGGGGAAACAATGGTTTTGGAATTTTAGTTTTCAGCTAGCAAGAACAACGACCTTCAATAAGTAGTAGCACGGTGTGGCTACTATGCACAATGACGGACCAAAGTAGGCATATGCACTGCCTTTGAACAAAGAAATCCGCTGTGTGTGGTCAACGTTGACAACTCATCATACGAGTCAAAAATGGTCAGAGGGGGGAACGATGGTCTGGGAACACAAGGTATCAAGTAGCAAGCACAAGAAAATTCAATATGTAGTGGCACGGTGTGGCTACTATGTACAATGACCAACCAAAGTAGGCATGTGTCACTGACCATGACCAAAGAATGTCACTATGTGTGGTCAACTTTGACAACTCATAACACGAGTCACAAATGGTCAGAGGGGGAAACAATGGTTTGTGAATACTAGCTATCGACTAGCAAGTACAAACACCGCCAATATGCAGTGGCACAGTGTGGCTACCATGCACAATGACCAACCAAAGTAGGCATGTGTCACTGACCATGACCAAAGAATGTCACTATGTGTGGTCAACTTTGACAACTCATAACACGAGTCACAAATGGTCAGAGGGGGAAACAATGGTTTGTGAATACTAGCTATCGACTAGCAAGTACAAACACCGCCAATATGCAGTGGCACAGTGTGGCTACCATGCACAGTGACCAACCATAGTAGGCATATGCCACTGACCATGACCAAATAATTTCACTTCATGTGGTCAACGTTGAAAACTCACAACCAGAGCCAAAGGTAGTCAGACGGTGTAACAATGGTCTAGAAGCACTAGCTATCAGCTAGAAAGCACAAGGACCTTCAATACGCAGTGACACGGTGTGGCAACCATGTGGAGTGACAAACCAAAGTAGGCATATGCCACCAACCATGACCAAAAGAAGTTCACAGAGTGTGGTCAACGTTGAAAACTCATAACACGAGTCACAAATGGCCGAGGGGGAAACAATAGGTTGGGGACACTAGTTGTTAACTAGCAAGTACAAATACCTTCAATAAGTAGTGGCACGGTGTGGCTAGCGTGCATAGTGACCAACCAAAGGATGCAGATGTCACTGACTATGACCAAATAAGTCCACTATGTGTGGTCAACATTGACAGCGCAGAACACGAGTCACAAATGGTCAGAGGGAGAGACAATGGATTGGGAACCCTATGTAGTGACTAGAAAGGACAAAGAACTTTAATATGTAGTTGCATGGTCTGGCGACTATGCACACTGAACAACCAAACTAGGCATATGTCACTGACCATGACCAAAGAATTTCAATATGGGTGGTCAACGTTCACAACCCATAACATGAGTCACAAATGGTCAGAGGGGGAAACAACGATTTCGGAATATTAGTTTTCAAGTAGCAAGGACAACGACCTTCAATAAGTAGTAGCACGGTGTGGCTACCATGCACAATGACCGACGAAAATAAGCATATGTACTGCCTTTCATCAATGGATTCCGTTGTGTGTGGTCAACGTTGACAACTCATAAGACGAGGCACAAATGGTCTGCGGGGGGAACAATGGTTTTGAAACACCAGGTATCAACGAGCAAGCACAAGGACCTTCAATAAGTACTGGCACGGTGTGGCTACCATGTAGGTTGACCGATCAAAGTACGCATATGCCACTGACCATGACCAAGAATGTCACTATGTGTGGTCAACTTTCACAACTCATAACACGAATCACAAATGGTAAGAGGGGAAAACAATGGTTTGTGAATACTAGTTATCAACTAGCAAGTACAAAGACCGCTAATATGCTGTGGTACAGTGTGGCTACCGTGCACAGCGACCAACCAAAGTATGCACATGTCACTGACCATGACCAAATATTTTCACTTCATGTGGTCAACGTTGACAACTCACAACAAGAGTCACTCATAGTCAGATGGGGTAACAATGGTTTGGGAACACTAGGTATCAACTAGAAAGCACAAAGACCTTCAATACGTAGTGACACGGCATGGCAACCATGTACAGTGACAAACCAGAGTAGGCATATGCCACTAACAATGACCAAAAGAATTTCACAGTGTGTGGTAAACGTTAAAAGCTCATTACATGAGTCACAAATGGTCACAGGGAAAACTATGGGTTGGGAACACTAGTTATCAACTGGCAAGTACAAAGACCTTCAACAAGCAGTGGCACGGTGTGGGTAGCGTGCACAGTGAGCAAAGAAAGGATGCATACGTCACTGACTATGACCAGAGAAGTCCACTATGTGTGGTCAACATTGATAGCTCAAAACACGAGTCACAAATGGTCAAAGGGAGATACAATGGATTGGGAACCCTTTGTAGCGACTACAACGGACAAAGAACTTCAACAAATAGTGGCACGGTGTGGCTACTATGCACACCAAACAACCAAACTAGGCACATGTCACTGACCATGACCAAAGAATTTCAATATGGGTGGTCAACGTTCACAACCCATAACACGAGTCACAAATGGTCAGAGGGGGAAACAATGATTTTGGAATATTAGTTTTCAACTAGCAAGTACGACGACCTTCAATAAGTAGTAGCACGCTGTGGCTACCATGCACAATGACCGACCAAAGTAGGCATATGTACCGCCTTTCAGCAAAGAAATCCACTGTGTGTGGTCAACGTTGACAACTCATAATATGAGTCACAAATGGTCAGAGGGGGGAACGATGGTTTGGGAACACCAGGTATCAACCAGGAAGCACAAGGACCTTCAATAAGTAGTAGCACGGTGTGGCTACCATGTATAATGACCAACCAAAGTAGGCATGTATCACTAACCATGACCAAGAATGTTACCATGTGTGGTCAACATTGACAACTCATAACACGAGTCACAAATGGTCAGAGGGGTCTGTGAATAATAGTTATCGACTAGCAAGTACAAAGACCGTCAATATGCAGTGGCACAGTGTGGCTCCTGTGCACAACGGCCAAGTAAGGTATGCATATGTCACTGACCATGACCAAAGAATTTCACTTCATGTGGTCAACGTTCACAGCTCACAACAAGAGTCACACATAGTCAAAGGGGGTAACAATGGTTTGGGAACACTAGCTATCAACTAGAAAGCACAAAGACCTTCATTACGTAGTGACACAGCCTGGCAACTATGTACAGTGACAAACTAAAGTAGGCATATGTCACTCTCCAAGACCAAAAGAGTATCACAGTGTGTTGTCAACGTTAAAATCTTATAACACAAGTCACAAATGGTCAGAGGGCGAGACTATGGTTTGGGAACACTAGTTATCAACTAGCAAGTACAAAGACCTTCAACAAGTAGTGGCACGGTGTGGCTAGCGTGCACAGTGTTAAACCAAAGGATGCATACGTCACTGACTATGACCAAAGAAGTCCACTATGTGTTTTCAACATTGACAACTCATAACACGAGTCACAAATGGTCAGAGGGAGAGACAATGGATTGGGAACCCTATGTAGTGACTAGAAAGGACAAAGAAATCCAATAAGTAGTGGCAGGGTGTGGCTACTATGCACATTCAAGAACCAAGCTAGGAATATGCCACTGACCATGACCAAAGAATTTCAATATGGGTGGTCAACGTTCACAACCCATAACACGAGTCACAAATGGTCAGAGGAGGAAACAATGGTTTCGTAATATACGTTTTCAACTAGCAAGTACAACGACCTTGAATAAGTAGTAGCACGGTGTGGCTACCATGCATAGTGACCAACCGAGGTATGCATATGTCAATGATCATGACCAAAGAATTCTACTTCACGTGGTCAACGTTGACAACTCACAACAAGAGTCACAGATAGTGAGCAGGGGTAACAATGCTTTGGGAACACTAGTTATGAAGTAGAAAGCACAATGACCTTCAACATGTAGTGACACAGCGTGGCAACCATGTACAGTGACGAACCAAAGTGGGCATATGCCACTAACCATGACCAAAAGAATTTCACAGTGTGTGGTCAACGTTGAAAACTCATAACACGAGTCACAAATGGTCAGAGGAGGAATCAATGGGTTGGGAACACTAGTTATCAACTTGAAAGTAAAAAGACCTTCAACAAGTAGTGGCATGGTGTGGCTAGCGTGCACAGTGACCAACCAAAGGATGCATACGTCACTGACTATGACCAAAGAAGTCCACTATGTGTGGTCAACATTGACAACTCATAACACGAGTGAAAAATGGTCAAAGGGAGAGACAATGGTTTGGTAACCCTATGTAGCAACTAGAAAGGACAAAGAACTTCAATAAGTAGTGGCATGGTGTGGCTACTATGCACACCAAAAAACCAAACTAGGCATATGTCACTGATTATGACCAAAGACTTTCAATATGGGGAGTCAGCGTTCACAACCCATAACACATGTCACAAATGGTTAGAGGGGGGAAGAATGGTTTTGGAATATTAGTTTTCAACTAGCAAGTACAACGACCTTCAATAAGTAGTAGCACGGTGTGGCTACCATGCACAATGACCGACCAAAGTAGGCATATGTACTGCCTTTGACCAAAGAAATCCGCTGAGTGTTGTCAACATTGACAACTCATAATACAAGTCACAAATGGTCAGAGGGGGAAACGATGGTTTGGGAACACCGGGTATCAACTAGNAACAATGGTTTTGGAATATTAGTTTTCAACTAGCAAGTACAACGACCTTCAATAAGTAGTAGCACGGTGTGGCTACCATGCACAATGACCGACCAAAGTAGGCATATGTACTGCCTTTGACCAAAGAAATCCGCTGAGTGTTGTCAACATTGACAACTCATAATACAAGTCACAAATGGTCAGAGGGGGAAACGATGGTTTGGGAACACCGGGTATCAATTAGCAAGAACAAGGACCTTCAATAAGTAGTAGCACGGTGTGGCTACCATGTACAATGAACAACCAAAGTAGGCATATGTCACTGACCATGGCCAAAGAATGTCACTATGTGTGGTCAACTTTGACAAATCATAACAGGAGTCACAAATGGTCAGAGGATGCAACAATGGTTTGTGAATACTAGTTACCGAATAGCAAGTACAAAGACCTTCGATATATAGTGGCACAGCGTGGCTACCATGCACAGTGACCAACCAAAGTATGCATGTGTCACTGATCATGACCAAAGAAATCCACTTCACGTGGTCAGGATTGACAACTCACAACAAGAGTCACAGATAGTGAGATGGGGTAACAATGCTTTGGGAACATGGGCTATCAACTAGAAAGCACTAAGGACTTCAATACGTAGTGACACGGCGTGGCAACCATGTATAGTGACAAACCAAAGTAGGCATATGCCACTTACCATGACCAAACGAATTTCACATTGTGTGGTCAACATTGAAAACTCATAGCACGAGTCACAAATGGTCAGAGGGGGAAACAATGGGTTGGGAACACTAGCTATCAACTTGCAAGTACAAAGACCTTCAACAAGTAGTGGCACGGTGTGGCTAGCGTGCACAGTGACCAGCCAAAGGATGCATATGTCACTGACTATGACAAAAGAACTCCACTATGTGTGGTCAACATTGACATCTCATAACACGAGTCAAAATGGTCAGAGAGAGAGAGAGACAATGGTTTGCGAACCCTATGTAGCGACTAGAAAGTACAAAGAACTTCAATAAGTAGTTGCACGGTGTGGCTACTATGCACACCGAACAACCAAACTAGGCATATGTCAATGACCATGACCAAAGGATTTCAATATGGGTCGTCAACGTTCACAACCCATAACACGAGTCACAAATGGTCAGAGGGGAAGCAATGGTTTTGGAATATTAGTTTTCAACTAGCAAGTGTAACGACCGTCAATAAGTAGTAGCACGGTGTGGCTACTATGCACAATGACCGACCAAAGTAGGAATATGTACTGCCTTTGATCAAAGAAATCCGCTGTGTGTGGTCAATGTTGACAACTCATAATACGAGTCACAAATGCTCAGAGGGGGGAATGATGGTTTGGGAAGACCAGTAATGAACTAGCAAGCACAAGGACCTTCAATAAGTAGTGGCACCGTGTGGCTACCATGTACAATGACCAACCAAAGTAGGCATATGTCACTGACCATGACCAAAGAATGTCACTATGTGTGGTCAACGTTTACAACTCATAACACGAGTCACAAATGGTCAGAGGGGGAAACGATGGTTTGTGAATACTAGTTATCGACTAGCAAGTACAAAGACCTTCAATATGTAGTGGCACAGTGTGGCTACCATGCACAGTGACCAACCAAAGCATGCATATGTCACTGACCATGACCAAAAGACATTCTTTGGTCATGGTGCCAGAGTTGTGCCAAAGTTGTGCCATATTTGTGCCTGAGTTTTTGCCAGAGTTGTGCCAGAATTGTGCCAGAGTTGTGCAATAGTTGTGCCAGAAGTTTGCCAGAGTTGTGCCAGAGTTAGTCCAAAGTTGCGCCAGAGTTGTGCCAGCGTTGTGTCCGAGCTATGCCAGAGTTGTGCCAGAGTTGTGCCAGAGTTCCGCCAGATTTGTTTCAGAGTTTTGCGAGAGTTGTGCCATAGTTGTGCCAGAGTTGTGCGAGAGTTGTGCCAGAGTTGTGCCAGATTTCTGTCAGACTTTTGCCAGATTTGTGGCAGAGTTGTGTCTTGGTTGTGCCAGAGTTGTTCCAGAGTTGTCCCAGAGTTGAGCCACAGTTGTACTAGAGTTGTGCCAGTGTTGAGCTAGAGTTGTGCCATAGTTGTGCCAGAGTTGTGCCAGAGTTGTGCCAGAGTTTTGCCAGAGTTGTGCCAGAGGTGTGCCAGAGTTGTGCCAGAGTTGTGCCAGAGTTGTGCAATAGTTGTGCCAGAAGTGTGCTAGAGTTGTGCCACAGTTACTCCAAAGTTGGGCCAGAGTTGTGCCAGAGTTGTGCCAGAGTTATGCCAGAGTTGTGCCAGAGTTGTGCCATAGTTCTGCTAGATTTGTTTCAGAGTTTTGCAAAAGTTGTGCCACAGTTGTGCCAGGGTTGTGCGAGAGTTGTGCCATAGTTGTGCCAGAGTTCTGTCATAGTTTTGCCAAAGTTGTGCTATAGTTGTGCCATGGTTGTGCCAGAGTTGTTGCAGAATTGTGCCAGAGTTGAGCCACATTTGTGCCAGAGTTGTGCCACAGTTGAGCTAGAGTTGTGCCTGAATTGTGCCAGAGTTGTGCCATAGTTGTGCCAAAGTTGTTCCAGAGTTGTGCCAGAGTTGTGCCAGAGTTGTGCCATAGTTGTATTTGAGTTGTGACAGAATAGTGCCAGATTTGTGCCAGATTTGTGCCAGAGTTGTGCCAGAGTTGTGCAAGAGTTGTGCCAGAGTTGTGCCACAGTTGTGCCACAGCTGTGCCAGAGTTGTACCAGAGATGGGCCAGAGTTGTGCCAGAGTTGTGCCAGAGTTGTGCCAGAGTTGTGCCAGAGTTCTGCCAGACTTGTGCCAGAGTTTTGCCTGAGTTGTGCCATAGATGTGCCAGAGTTGTGCC
>SZWC01004133.1:83558-95982 GCA_023375785.1 Penium margaritaceum
ATCCCAGTCCCGATCCTAGTCCCGATCCCAACCCCGATCCCAGCCCCGATCTTAGTCCCGATCCAAGCCAAGATCCTTGCCCCGATCCGAGTCCTGATCCCAGTCCCGATCGCAGACCCGATCCCACTCCCGATCCAAGTCACAATCCCAGTCCTGATCCTAGTCCCGATCCTAGGCCCGATCCCAGTCCCGATCCCAGTCCCGATCCCAGTCCTGATCCCAGTCCCAATCGCGGTCCCGATCCTCGTCCGGATCCCAATCCCGATCCCATTCACGATCGCAGTCCAAATCCTAGTCGCAATCCCTGTCCCGATCCCAGTCCTGATCCCAGTCCCAATCCCAGACCAGATCCCAGTCCCAATCCTTGTCATGATCCCAGTTCGATCCCAGTCCTGATCCCAGTCCCAATCCTTGTCCCGAACCCAGTCCGGATCCCAGTCCCGGTCCAAGTATCGATCCCAGTTCTGGTCCCTGTCCCACTCCCATTCCCGATTCTCGTCCTGATCCCAGTCCCGATCGCAGTCGCGGTCCCTGTCCCAGTCCTTGTCCTAGTCCAAGTCCCAGCCCCAGTCGCAGTCCCCGTCCCAGTCCTTGTCCCGGCCCCGGTCCTGGTCCCAGTCCCAGTCCCAGTCCCAGCCGTAGACTAGGCCCATTCCTAGCCCTAGTCCCAATCCCTGTCCCAGTCCCAATCATAGTTCCAGTACCAGTCCCGATCCCAGTCCCGATCCCAGTCCCGATCCCAGTCCCGATCCCAGTCCCGATCCCAGTCCCGATCCCAGCCCTGATCTGAACCCCGATCCCCGCCTTGATCTGAGCCCCGATCCCAGCTCCGATCCGAGTCTCGATCCCAGCTCCGATCCCAGTCCCGATCCTTTTCCCGATCACAGTCCTGATCCCAGTCCCGATCCCAGTCCTCATCCCAGTCCCGATCCCAGTCCCGAACCCAGTTTGGATCCCAGTCCCGATCCCAGTCCCGATCCTAGTCCCGATCCCAGTCCCGATCCCAGTCCTGATCCCAGCCCCGATCCCAGTCCCGATCCCAGTCCCGATCCTAGTCCCGATCCCAGTCCCGATCCCAGTCCTGATCCCAGCCCCGATCCCAGTCCCGATCCCAGTCCCGATCCTAGTCCCGATCCCAGTCCCGATCCCAGTCCTGATCCCAGCCCCGATCCCAGTCCCGATCCCAGTCCCGATCCTAGTCCCGATCCCAGTCCCGATCCCAGTCCTGATCCCAGCCCCGATCCCAGTCCCGATCCCAGTCCCGATCCTAGTCCCGATCCCAGTCCCGATCCCAGTCCTGATCCCAGCCCCGATCCCAGTCCCGATCCCAGTCCCGATCCTAGTCCCGATCCCAGTCCCGATCCCAGTCCTGATCCCAGCCCCGATCCCAGTCCCGATCCCAGTCCCGATCCTAGTCCCGATCCCAGTCCCGATCCCAGTCCTGATCCCAGCCCCGATCCCAGTCCCGATCCCAGTCCCGATCCTAGTCCCGATCCCAGTCCCGATCCCAGTCCTGATCCCAGCCCCGATCCCAGTCCCGATCCCAGTCCCGATCCTAGTCCCGATCCCAGTCCCGATCCCAGTCCTGATCCCAGCCCCGATCCCAGTCCCGATCCCAGTCCCGATCCTAGTCCCGATCCCAGTCCCGATCCCAGTCCTGATCCCAGCCCCGATCCCAGTCCCGATCCCAGTCCCGATCCTAGTCCCGATCCCAGTCCCGATCCCAGTCCTGATCCCAGCCCCGATCCCAGTCCCGATCCCAGTCCCGATCCTAGTCCCGATCCCAGTCCCGATCCCAGTCCTGATCCCAGCCCCGATCCCAGTCCCGATCCCAGTCCCGATCCTAGTCCCGATCCCAGTCCCGATCCCAGTCCTGATCCCAGCCCCGATCCCAGTCCCGATCCCAGTCCCGATCCTAGTCCCGATCCCAGTCCCGATCCCAGTCCTGATCCCAGCCCCGATCCCAGTCCCGATCCCAGTCCCGATCCTAGTCCCGATCCCAGTCCCGATCCCAGTCCTGATCCCAGCCCCGATCCCAGTCCCGATCCCAGTCCCGATCCTAGTCCCGATCCCAGTCCCGATCCCAGTCCTGATCCCAGCCCCGATCCCAGTCCCGATCCCAGTCCCGATCCTAGTCCCGATCCCAGTCCCGATCCCAGTCCTGATCCCAGCCCCGATCCCAGTCCCGATCCCAGTCCCGATCCTAGTCCCGATCCCAGTCCCGATCCCAGTCCTGATCCCAGCCCCGATCCCAGTCCCGATCCCAGTCCCGATCCTAGTCCCGATCCCAGTCCCGATCCCAGTCCTGATCCCAGCCCCGATCCCAGTCCCGATCCCAGTCCCGATCCTAGTCCCGATCCCAGTCCCGATCCCAGTCCTGATCCCAGCCCCGATCCCAGTCCCGATCCCAGTCCCGATCCTAGTCCCGATCCCAGTCCCGATCCCAGTCCTGATCCCAGCCCCGATCCCAGTCCCGATCCCAGTCCCGATCCTAGTCCCGATCCCAGTCCCGATCCCAGTCCTGATCCCAGTCCCGATCCCAGTCCCGATCCCAGTCTCGATCCCCATCCCGATCCCAGTTTCGATCTAAGTCCCAATCCCAATCCCAATCCCAGTCCCAATCCCAGTCTTGATCCCAGTCCCGATCCCAGTCCCGATCCCAGTCCCGATCACAGTCCCAATCCCAGTCCCGATCGCGGTCCCGATCCTAGTCCCAATCCCAGCCCCGATCCCAGCCTTGATCGTAGTCCCGATCCCAGCCCCGATCCTAACCCCGATCCCAGTCCCGGTCCCAGTCCTGATCCCAGTCCTGATCCCAGTCCTGATCCTAGTCCCGATCTTAGCCCCGATCCAAGCCTTGATCCCAGCCCGATCCAAGCCCTCATCCCAATCCCGATCCCATTCCCGATCCCAGTCCCGATCCCATTCCCGATCCCAATCCCGATCCCAGTCCCGATCAGAGTCCCGATTCCAGTCCCGATCCAAGTCCAAATCCCAGTCCCGATCCCAGTCCCGATCCCATTCCCGATCCCAATCCCGATCCCAGTCCCGATCAGAGTCCCGATTCCAGTCCCGATCCAAGTCCAAATCCCAGTCCCGATCCCAGTCCCGACTCCAGGCCCGATTCCAGTCCCGACCCCAGTCCCGATCCTAGTCCCGATCCGAGTCCTGATCCCGGTCCTGATCCCAGTCCCCATCCTAGTCTTGATCCCAGTCCCGATCCCAGTCCTGATCCCAGTCCCGATCCCAGTCCCAAACGCAGTCCGAATCCCTGTCCCGGTCCCAGTATCGATCCCAGTTCTGGTCCGATTCCCGGTCCCGTTCCCGATCCCTGTCCCGATCCTTGTCCCGATCCCAGTCCCGGTCCTTGTCCCAGTCCTATTTCTAGTCCAAGTCCTAGTCCAAGTCCCAGTCCCCTTCCCTGTCCTTGTCCCAGCCCTGGTTCTGGTCCCAGTCCCAGTCCCAGTCCCAGTCGTAGTCCTAGTCCCAGTCCTAGCCCTAGTCCCAGTCCCAGTCCCAGTCCCAGTCCCAGTCCCAGTACGAGTCCTGATCCTAGTCTTGATCCCAGTCCCGATCCTAGTCTCGATCCCAGTCCCGATCCCCGCCCTGATCTCAGCCCCGATCCCAGCCCTGATCCCAGTCCTGATTCCAGCCCCGATCCCAGTCCCGATCCCAGTCCCGATCACAATCCTGATCCCAGTCCCGATCCCAGTCTTGATCCCAATCCCGATCCCAGTCCCAAACCCAGTCCGGATCCCAGTCCCGATCCCAGTCCCGATCCGAGTCCCGATCCCTGTCCCGATCCCAGTCCCGATCCCAGTCCCGATCTCGGTCCCGATCCCAATCCCGATCCCAGTCCCGATCTAAGTCCCGATCCCAGTCCCGATCCCAGTCTCGATCCGAGTCCCGATCCCTGTCCCGATCCCAGTCCCGATCCCAGTCCCGATCTCGGTCCCGATCCCAATCCCGATCCCAGTCCCGATCTAAGTCCCGATCCCAGTCCCGATCCCAGTCTCGATCCGAGTCCCGATCCCTGTCCCGATCCCAGTCCCGATCCCAGTCCCGATCTCGGTCCCGATCCCAATCCCGATCCCAGTCCCGATCTAAGTCCCGATCCCAGTCCCGATCCCAGTCTCGATCCGAGTCCCGATCCCTGTCCCGATCCCAGTCCCGATCCCAGTCCCGATCTCGGTCCCGATCCCAATCCCGATCCCAGTCCCGATCTAAGTCCCGATCCCAGTCCCGATCCCAGTCTCGATCCGAGTCCCGATCCCTGTCCCGATCCCAGTCCCGATCCCAGTCCCGATCTCGGTCCCGATCCCAATCCCGATCCCAGTCCCGATCTAAGTCCCGATCCCAGTCCCGATCCCAGTCTCGATCCGAGTCCCGATCCCTGTCCCGATCCCAGTCCCGATCCCAGTCCCGATCTCGGTCCCGATCCCAATCCCGATCCCAGTCCCGATCCCAGTCCCGATCCCAGTCCTGATCCCAGTCCCAATCCCAGTCCCGATCACAGTCCCAATCCCAGTCCCGATCCCGGTCCCGATCCTAGTCCCAATCCCAGCCCCGATCCCAGCCTTGATCGTAGTCCCGATCCCAGCCCCGATCCTAACCCTGATCCCAGTCCCGGTCCCAGTCCTGATCCCAGTCCTGATCCCAGTCCCGATCCCATTCCCGATCTTAGCCCCGATCCAAGCCCTGATCTTAGCCCCGATCCCAGCCCTGATCCCAGTCCCGATCCCATTCCCGATCCCAGTCCCGATCCCATTCCCGATCCTAATCCCGATCCAAGTCCCGATCATAGTCCGGATTCCAGTCCTGATGCAAGTCCAAATCCCAGTCCCGATCCCAGTCCTGATCCCAGGCCCGATCCCAGTCCCGACCCCAGTCCCGATCCTAGTCCCGATCCGAGTCCTGATCCCAGTTTTAATCCCAGTCCCCATCCTAGTCCTGATCCCAGTCCTGATCCCAGTCCTGATCCCAGTCCTGATCCCAGTCCCAAACGCAGTCCGAATCCCTGTCCCGGTCCCAGTATCGATCCCAGTTCTGGTCCGATTCCCGGTCCCATTCCCGATCCCTGTCCCGATCCTTGTCCCGATCCCAGTCCCGGTCCTTGTCCCAGTCCTATTTCTAGTCCAAGTCCCAGTCCAAGTCCTAGTCCCCTTCCCAGTCCTTGTCCCAGCCCTGGTCCCGGTCCCAGTCCCAGTCCCAGTCCCAGTCGTAGTCCCAGTCCCAGTGCTAGCCCTAGTCCCAGTCCCAGTCCCTGTCCGTGTCCCAATACGAGTCCTGATCCCAGTCCCGATCCCAGTCTTGATCCTAGTCCCGATCCCAGTCCCGATCCCCGCCCTGATCTCAGCCCCGATTCCAGCCCTGATCCCAGTCCCGATTCCAGCCCCGATCCCAGTCCCGATCCCAGTCCCGATCACAATCCTGATCCCAGTCCCAATCCCAGTCTTGATCCCAATCCCGACCCCAGTCCCAAACCCAGTCCGGATCCCAGTCCCGATCCCAGTCCCGATCCTAGTCTTGATCCCAGCACCGATCCCAGTCCCGATCCGAGTCCCGATCCTAGTCCCGATCCCAGTCCCGATCCCAGTCCCGATCCTAATCCCGATCCAAGTCCCGATCATAGTCCGGATTCCAGTCCAGATGCAAGTCCAAATCCCAGTCCCGATCCCAGTCCTGATCCCAGGCCCGATCCCAGTCCCGACCCCAGTCCCGATCCCAGTCCCGATCCCAGTCTCGATCCGATTCCCGATCCCTGTCCCGATCCCAGTCTCGATCCCAGTCCCGATCCCAGTCCTGATCCCAGGCCCGATCCCAGTCCCGACCCCAGTCCCGATCCCAGTCCCGATCCCAGTCTCGATCCGATTCCCGATCCCTGTCCCGATCCCAGTCTCGATCCCAGTCCCGATCCCAGTCCTGATCCCAGGCCCGATCCCAGTCCCGACCCCAGTCCCGATCCCAGTCCCGATCCCAGTCTCGATCCGATTCCCGATCCCTGTCCCGATCCCAGTCTCGATCCCAGTCCCGATCCCAGTCCTGATCCCAGGCCCGATCCCAGTCCCGACCCCAGTCCCGATCCCAGTCCCGATCCCAGTCTCGATCCGATTCCCGATCCCTGTCCCGATCCCAGTCTCGATCCCAGTCCCGATCCCAGTCCTGATCCCAGGCCCGATCCCAGTCCCGACCCCAGTCCCGATCCCAGTCCCGATCCCAGTCTCGATCCGATTCCCGATCCCTGTCCCGATCCCAGTCTCGATCCCAGTCCCGATCCCAGTCCTGATCCCAGGCCCGATCCCAGTCCCGACCCCAGTCCCGATCCCAGTCCCGATCCCAGTCTCGATCCGATTCCCGATCCCTGTCCCGATCCCAGTCTCGATCCCAGTCCCGATCCCAGTCCTGATCCCAGGCCCGATCCCAGTCCCGACCCCAGTCCCGATCCCAGTCCCGATCCCAGTCTCGATCCGATTCCCGATCCCTGTCCCGATCCCAGTCTCGATCCCAGTCCCGATCCCAGTCCTGATCCCAGGCCCGATCCCAGTCCCGACCCCAGTCCCGATCCCAGTCCCGATCCCAGTCTCGATCCGATTCCCGATCCCTGTCCCGATCCCAGTCTCGATCCCAGTCCCGATCCCAGTCCTGATCCCAGTCCCGATCCCAGTCCCGATCCCATTCCCGATCCCAGTCCCGATCCCATTCCCGATCCCAATCCCGATCCCAGTCCCGATCATAGTCCCGATTCCAGTCCCGATCCAAGTCCAAATCCCAATCCCGATCCCAGTCCCGATCCCAGGCCCGATCCCCGTCCCGACCCCAGTCCCGATCCTAGTCCCGATCCGAGTCCTGATCCCAGACCTGATCCCAGTCCCCATCCTAGTCCTGATCACAGTCCCGATCCCAGTCCTGATCCCAGTCCCGATCCCAGTCCCAAACGCAGTCCAAATCCCTGTCCCGGTCCCAGTATCGATCAAAGTTCTGGTCCGATTCCCGGTCCCATTCCCGATCCCTGTCCCAATCCCAGTCCCGATCACAGTCCTGGTCCTTGTCCCAGTCCTATTCCTAGTCCAAGTCCCAGTCCAAGTCCCAGTCCCCTTCTCAGTCCTTGTCCCAGCCCTGGTCCCGGTCCCAGTCCCACTCCCACTCCCAATCGTAGTCCCAGTCCCAGTCCTAGCCCTAGTCCCAGTCACAGTCCCAGTCCCAGTCCCAGTACCAGTCCCGATCCCAGTCCCGATCCCAGTCCCGATCCCAGTCCCGATCCCAGTCCCGATCCCCGCCCTGATCTCAACCCTGATCCAGCCCTGATCCCAGTCCCGATCCCAGCCCTGATCCTAGCCCCGTTCCCAGCCCCGATCCCAGTCCGGATCCCAGTCTCGATCCCAGTCCTGATCCTAGTCGCGATCCAAGTCCCGATCCCAGTCCCGATCCGAGTCCTGATCCTAGTCCCGATCCCGGTCCCGATCCCAGTCCCGGTCCCAGTCCCGGTCCCAGTCCCGGTCCCAGTCCCGGTCCCAGTCCCGGTCCCAGTCCCGGTCCCAGTCCCGGTCCCAGTCCCGGTCCCAGTCCCGGTCCCAGTCCCGGTCCCAGTCCCGGTCCCAGTCCCGGTCCCAGTCCCGGTCCCAGTCCCGGTCCCAGTCCCGGTCCCAGTCCCGGTCCCAGTCCCGGTCCCAGTCCCGGTCCCAGTCCCGGTCCCAGTCCCGGTCCCAGTCCCGGTCCCAGTCCCGGTCCCAGTCCCGGTCCCAGTCCCGGTCCCAGTCCCGGTCCCAGTCCCGGTCCCAGTCCCGGTCCCAGTCCCGGTCCCAGTCCCGGTCCCAGTCCCGGTCCCAGTCCCGGTCCCAGTCCCGGTCCCAGTCCCGGTCCCAGTCCCGGTCCCAGTCCCGGTCCCAGTCCCGGTCCCAGTCCCGGTCCCAGTCCCGGTCCCAGTCCCGGTCCCAGTCCCGGTCCCAGTCCCGGTCCCAGTCCCGGTCCCAGTCCCGGTCCCAGTCCCGGTCCCAGTCCCGGTCCCAGTCCCGGTCCCAGTCCCGGTCCCAGTCCCGGTCCCAGTCCCGGTCCCAGTCCCGGTCCCAGTCCCGGTCCCAGTCCCGGTCCCAGTCCCGGTCCCAGTCCCGGTCCCAGTCCCGGTCCCAGTCCCGGTCCCAGTCCCGGTCCCAGTCCCGGTCCCAGTCCCGGTCCCAGTCCCGGTCCCAGTCCCGGTCCCAGTCCCGGTCCCAGTCCCGGTCCCAGTCCCGGTCCCAGTCCCGGTCCCAGTCCCGGTCCCAGTCCCGGTCCCAGTCCCGGTCCCAGTCCCGGTCCCAGTCCCGGTCCCAGTCCCGGTCCCAGTCCCGGTCCCAGTCCCGGTCCCAGTCCCGGTCCCAGTCCCGGTCCCAGTCCCGGTCCCAGTCCCGGTCCCAGTCCCGGTCCCAGTCCCGGTCCCAGTCCCGGTCCCAGTCCCGGTCCCAGTCCCGGTCCCAGTCCCGGTCCCAGTCCCGGTCCCAGTCCCGGTCCCAGTCCCGGTCCCAGTCCCGGTCCCAGTCCCGGTCCCAGTCCCGGTCCCAGTCCCGGTCCCAGTCCCGGTCCCAGTCCCGGTCCCAGTCCCGGTCCCAGTCCCGGTCCCAGTCCCGGTCCCAGTCCCGGTCCCAGTCCCGGTCCCAGTCCCGGTCCCAGTCCCGGTCCCAGTCCCGGTCCCAGTCCCGGTCCCAGTCCCGGTCCCAGTCCCGGTCCCAGTCCCGGTCCCAGTCCCGGTCCCAGTCCCGGTCCCAGTCCCGGTCCCAGTCCCGGTCCCAGTCCCGGTCCCAGTCCCGGTCCCAGTCCCGGTCCCAGTCCCGGTCCCAGTCCCGGTCCCAGTCCCGGTCCCAGTCCCGGTCCCAGTCCCGGTCCCAGTCCCGGTCCCAGTCCCGGTCCCAGTCCCGGTCCCAGTCCCGGTCCCAGTCCCGGTCCCAGTCCCGGTCCCAGTCCCGGTCCCAGTCCCGGTCCCAGTCCCGGTCCCAGTCCCGGTCCCAGTCCCGGTCCCAGTCCCGGTCCCAGTCCCGGTCCCAGTCCCGGTCCCAGTCCCGGTCCCAGTCCCGGTCCCAGTCCCGGTCCCAGTCCCGGTCCCAGTCCCGGTCCCAGTCCCGGTCCCAGTCCCGGTCCCAGTCCCGGTCCCAGTCCCGGTCCCAGTCCCGGTCCCAGTCCCGGTCCCAGTCCCGGTCCCAGTCCCGGTCCCAGTCCCGGTCCCAGTCCCGGTCCCAGTCCCGGTCCCAGTCCCGGTCCCAGTCCCGGTCCCAGTCCCGGTCCCAGTCCCGGTCCCAGTCCCGGTCCCAGTCCCGGTCCCAGTCCCGGTCCCAGTCCCGGTCCCAGTCCCGGTCCCAGTCCCGGTCCCAGTCCCGGTCCCAGTCCCGGTCCCAGTCCCGGTCCCAGTCCCGGTCCCAGTCCCGGTCCCAGTCCCGGTCCCAGTCCCGGTCCCAGTCCCGGTCCCAGTCCCGGTCCCAGTCCCGGTCCCAGTCCCGGTCCCAGTCCCGGTCCCAGTCCCGGTCCCAGTCCCGGTCCCAGTCCCGGTCCCAGTCCCGGTCCCAGTCCCGGTCCCAGTCCCGGTCCCAGTCCCGGTCCCAGTCCCGGTCCCAGTCCCGGTCCCAGTCCCGGTCCCAGTCCCGGTCCCAGTCCCGGTCCCAGTCCCGGTCCCAGTCCCGGTCCCAGTCCCGGTCCCAGTCCCGGTCCCAGTCCCGGTCCCAGTCCCGGTCCCAGTCCCGGTCCCAGTCCCGGTCCCAGTCCCGGTCCCAGTCCCGGTCCCAGTCCCGGTCCCAGTCCCGGTCCCAGTCCCGGTCCCAGTCCCGGTCCCAGTCCCGGTCCCAGTCCCGGTCCCAGTCCCGGTCCCAGTCCCGGTCCCAGTCCCGGTCCCAGTCCCGGTCCCAGTCCCGGTCCCAGTCCCGGTCCCAGTCCCGGTCCCAGTCCCGGTCCCAGTCCCGGTCCCAGTCCCGGTCCCAGTCCCGGTCCCAGTCCCGGTCCCAGTCCCGGTCCCAGTCCCGGTCCCAGTCCCGGTCCCAGTCCCGGTCCCAGTCCCGGTCCCAGTCCCGGTCCCAGTCCCGGTCCCAGTCCCGGTCCCAGTCCCGGTCCCAGTCCCGGTCCCAGTCCCGGTCCCAGTCCCGGTCCCAGTCCCGGTCCCAGTCCCGGTCCCAGTCCCGGTCCCAGTCCCGGTCCCAGTCCCGGTCCCAGTCCCGGTCCCAGTCCCGGTCCCAGTCCCGGTCCCAGTCCCGGTCCCAGTCCCGGTCCCAGTCCCGGTCCCAGTCCCGGTCCCAGTCCCGGTCCCAGTCCCGGTCCCAGTCCCGGTCCCAGTCCCGGTCCCAGTCCCGGTCCCAGTCCCGGTCCCAGTCCCGGTCCCAGTCCCGGTCCCAGTCCCGGTCCCAGTCCCGGTCCCAGTCCCGGTCCCAGTCCCGGTCCCAGTCCCGGTCCCAGTCCCGGTCCCAGTCCCGGTCCCAGTCCCGGTCCCAGTCCCGGTCCCAGTCCCGGTCCCAGTCCCGGTCCCAGTCCCGGTCCCAGTCCCGGTCCCAGTCCCGGTCCCAGTCCCGGTCCCAGTCCCGGTCCCAGTCCCGGTCCCAGTCCCGGTCCCAGTCCCGGTCCCAGTCCCGGTCCCAGTCCCGGTCCCAGTCCCGGTCCCAGTCCCGGTCCCAGTCCCGGTCCCAGTCCCGGTCCCAGTCCCAGTCCCAGTCCCTGTCCCATTTCCAGTCCCAGTCCCAGTCCCAGTCCCCGTCCCAGTCCCAGTCCCAGTCCCGATCCCAGTCCCGATCCGAGTCCCGATCCGAGTCCCGATCTCTGTCCCGATCCCAGTCTTGATCCCAGTCCCAATCCCAGTTCCGATCCCAGTCCCGACCCTAGTCCCGATCCCAGTCCCGATCCCAGTCCCGATCCCAGTCCTGATCCCAGTCCCGATCCCAGTCCTAATCCCAGTCCCAATCCCAGTCCCGATCCCAATGCCAACTAGGCCGCAACTAGGGGACAACTAGGGCGTACCTAGTGCCCAACTGAGGCGCAACTTGGGCGCAAGTAGGCGCGAGAAAGGCGCAAGTAGGGCGCAACTAGGGCGCAACTAGAATGCAACGAGGGCGCAACTAGTGCTTAACTAGAGTGCAATTAGGGTGCAAGTAGGGCGCAACTAGGGCGCAACTAGGACCCCCGGGTGCAACAAGGGCGCAACTAGGGCGGAACTAGGGCGCAACTAGGGTGCAACTAGGACGCAACTAGGGCACAACTAGGGCGCAACTAGGGCGCAACTGGGGCGCAACTAGGGTGCAACTAGTGCGCAACTAGGGCGCAACTAGGGCGCGACTAGGGCGCGACTAGGGCGCGACTTGGGCGCAACTAGGGCGCAACTAAGGCGCAACTAGGGCACAACTAGGGTGCAACTAGGGCCCAATTAGAGCTCAACTGGGAGCAACTAGGGCAGAACTAGGGTTCAACTAGGGCGCAACTAGGGCACAACTAGGGCGCAACTATGGCGCAACTAGGGCGCGACTTGGGTGCGACTTGGGCGCAACTAGGGCGCAACTAGGGCGCAAATAGGGCGCAACTAGGGCGCAACTAGGGCGCAACTATGGCGCAACTAGGAGGCAACTAGGGCGCAAGTGGGGTGCAACTAGGGTGCAACAAAGGCGCAACTAGGGGCACAAGTATGACGCAGCTAGGGCCCAACTAGGGTACAACTAGGACGTGGCTAGTCCCCAATTGAGGCGCAACTAGGGCGCAAGCAGGGTGCAAGTAGGGTGCAAGTAGGTTGCAACATGTGCGTAACCAGGGCGTAACTAGGGCGCAACTAGGGCGCAACTAGGGCACAACTAGGGCGCAACTAGGGTGCAAGTACGATGCAATTAGGGTGCAACTTGGGCACAAGTAGGGTGCAAGAAAGACGCAACTAGGGCGCAACTAGGGCACAATTAGGGTGTAGCTAGTGTCCAACTGCGGCACGACTAGGGTGCAAGTAGGGTGCCAATATGGTGTAAGTAGGTTGCAATAAGGGCGCAAGAAGGGCGCAACTAGGACGCAACTAGGGCGCAACTAAGACGCAACTAGGGTGCAAGTATAGCGCAACTAGGGCGCAAATAGGGCGCAAGTAGGGCACAACTAGGGTACAACTAAGGCGCAACAAGGGCGCAACTAGGGCGCAACTAGGCGCAACTAGGGTGCAACTAGGGCACAAGTAGGACAACTAGGGCGTGACTAGGGCGCAACTAGGGCGCAACTAGGGCGCAACTCGGGTGCAACTAGGGAGCAACTAGAGTGCAAGTAGGCCGCAACTAGGACGCAACTATGGCATAATTAGGGTGCAACTGGGGGTATCTAGGGCGCAACTAGGGCGCAACTAGGGCGCAACTAGGGCGCAACTAGGGTGCAACTAGGGCGCAACGAGGGCGCAACGAGGGCGCAACTAGGGCGCAACTAGGGCGCAACTAGGGTGCAACTAGGGCGCAACTAGGGC
>SZWC01004133.1:121379-131454 GCA_023375785.1 Penium margaritaceum
AAACCAAAGCCGGGTCACAGAAACCAAAGCCGGGCCACAGATACCAAAGCTTGATAACAGATACCAAAGCCGGGTCACACACACCAAAGCCGGGTCACAGAAACCAAAGCCGGGTCCCAGAAACCAAAGCCAGGTCACAGAAATTAAAGCGGGGCCATAGAGGGTCCAAAGCCGGGTCACAGAAACCAAAGACGAGCCACACAAACCAAAGAAGGGTCACAGAAACCAAAGCCGGGTCACAAAAACCAAAGCCGGATTACAGAAACCAAAGCCCGGTCACAGAAACCAAAGCCGGGACACAGAGGGTCCAAAGCCGGGTCACAGAAACCAAAGACGACTCACAAAAACCAAAAGCCGGGTCATGGAAACTAAAGCCGTGTCAGAGAAACCAAAGCTGGATTACAGAAACCAAAGCCGGGTCACAGAAAGCAAAGCCGGGTCACAGAAACCAAAGACGAGTCATCGAAAGCAAAGACGGGTCACAAAAACCAAAGCGGGGTCACAGAAACCAAAGCCGGGTCTCATAAACCAAAGCCAGGTCACAGAAACCAAAGCCGGGTCATAGAGGGTCCAAATCCGGGTCACAGAAACCAAAGACGAGCCACACAGACCAAAGACAGGTCACAGAAACCAAAGCGGGATCACAAAAACCAAAGCCGGATTACAGAAACCAAAGCCCGGTCACAGAAACCAAAGCCGGGTCACAGAGGGTCCAAAGCCGGGTCACAGAAACCAAAGACGACTCACAAAAACCAAAAGCCGGGTCACGGAAACCAAAGCCGTGTCAGAGAAACCAAAGCTGGATTACAGACACCAAAGCCGGGTCATAGAAAGCAAAGCCGGGTGACAGAAACCAAAGACGAGTCATCGAAAGCAAAGCCGGGTCACAAAAACCAAAGCGGGGTCACAGAAACCAAAGCCGGGTCACAGAAACCAAAGACGAGTCATCGAAAGCAAAGCCGGGTCACAAAAACCAAAGCGGGGTCACAGAAACCAAAGCCGGGTCACAGAAACCAAAGCCGGACATAGAAACCAAAGCCGGGTCATAGAATCCAAAGCTGGATCACATAAACCAAAGCCAAATCACAAAAACCTAAGCCAGGTGACAGAAACCAAAGCCGGATCACATGAACCAGAACCAGGTCACAAATACCAAAGCCATGTCACAGAAACCAAATCTACGTCAGAGAAACCAAAGCCAGGTCACAGAAACCAAAACCGGGTCAGAGAAACCAAAGCTGGGTCACAGAATCCAAAGTTGGGTCACTGAAACCAAAGCCGGGTCACAAAAAACAAACCCAGGTCATAGAAACCAAAAGCCGGGTCTTAAAACCAAAGCTGGGTCACAGAAACCAAAGCCAAGTCACAGAAACCAAAGCCAGGGTACAGAAACCAAAGTCGTTTCACACACACCAAAGCGGGGTCACAGAAACCAACGCCGGGTCACAGAAACCAAACCCGGGTCACATAAACCAAAGCCGGGTCACAAAACCAAAGCCGGGTCACAGAAACCAAACCCGGGTCACACAAACAAAGCTGGATCACAGAAATCAAAGTCGATTCAAAGAAACCAAAGCCGGGTCACAGAAACTAAAGTCGGGTCACAGAAACCAAAGCCGGGCCACAGAAACCAAAGCCGGGTCACGGAAACCAAAGCCGGGTCACAGAAACCAAAGCTAGGTCACGAAAACCAAAGCCGGGTCACAGAAACCAAAGCCGGGTCATAGACACCAAAGCCGGGTCACATAAACAATAGCCAGGTCACGAAAACCAAAGCCGGGTCATAGAAGCCAAAGCCGGGTCACAGAAACTAAAGTCGGGTCACAGAAACCAAAGTCGGGTCATTGAAACCAAAGTCGGGTCATAGAAATAAAAGACGGGTCACAAAAACCAACGCCGGGTCACAGAAACCAAAGCCGGGTCACATAAACCAAAGCCGGGTCACAGAGGGTCCAAAGCTGGGTCACAGAAACCAGATATGAGTCACATTAACCAAAGCCGGGTCACGAAAACCAAAGCTGGGTTACAGAAACCAATGTCAGGTCACAGAAACCAAAGCCGGGTCATAGAGGGTCCAAATCCGGGTCACAGCAACCAAAGACCAGCCACAGAAACCAAAGCCGGGTCACAGAAACCAAAGCCAGGTCACAAAAACCAAAGCCGGATTACAGAAACCAAAGCCGGGTCACAGAAACCAAAGCCGGATCACAGAAACCAAAGCCGGGTCACAGAAACCAAAGCCAGGTCACAAAAACCAAAGCCGGATTACAGAAACCAAAGCCGGGTCACAGAAACCAAAGCCGGATCACAGAAACCAAAGCCGGGTCAAAGAGGGTCCAAAGCCGGGTCAGAGAAACCAAAGACGAGTCACAAAAACCAAAAGCCGGGTCACGGAAACCAAAGTCATGTCACAGAAACCAAAGCTGGATTACAGAAACCAAAGCCGAGTCACAGAAACCAAAACTTGGTCACAGGAACCAAGGCCGGGTCACATAAACCAAAGCCGGGCCACAGAAACCAAAGCCGGGTCACATAAACGAAAGCCGGGTCACAGAAAGCATAGTCGGGTCACAGAAACCAAACCCGGATCACAAAAACCAAAGTGGGAACACAGAAACCAAAGCCGGGTCACAGAAACCAAAGCCGGGTCATAGAGACCAAAGCCGGGTCACAGACACCAAAGCCGGGTCACAGAAACCAAAGGCGGGTCACATAAACCAAAGCCGGGTCACAGAAACCAAAGCCAGGTCATAGAAACCAAAGCCGGGTCATAGCAACCAAAGCCGGGTCACAGAAGCCAAAGCCGGGTCACATAGACCAAAGCCGGGTCACAGACACCAAAGCCGGGTCACAGAAAGCATAGTCGGGTCACAGAAACCAAAGCCGAATCACAGAAACCAAAGCCGGGGCACAAAAACCAAAGCCGGGTCATAGAGACCAAAGCCGGGTCACAGACACCAAAGCCGGGTCACAGAAAGCATAGTCGGGTCACAGAAACCAAAGCCGAATCACAGAAACCAAAGCCGGGGCACAAAAACCAAAGCCGGGTCATAGAGACCAAAGCCGGGTCACAGACACCAAAGCCGGGTCACAGAAAGCATAGTCGGGTCACAGAAACCAAAGCCGAATCACAGAAACCAAAGCCGGGGCACAAAAACCAAAGCCGGGTCATAGAGACCAAAGCCGGGTCACAGACACCAAAGCCGGGTCACAGAAAGCATAGTCGGGTCACAGAAACCAAAGCCGAATCACAGAAACCAAAGCCGGGGCACAAAAACCAAAGCCGGGTCATAGAGACCAAAGCCGGGTCACAGACACCAAAGCCGGGTCACAGAAAGCATAGTCGGGTCACAGAAACCAAAGCCGAATCACAGAAACCAAAGCCGGGGCACAAAAACCAAAGCCGGGTCATAGAGACCAAAGCCGGGTCACAGACACCAAAGCCGGGTCACAGAAAGCATAGTCGGGTCACAGAAACCAAAGCCGAATCACAGAAACCAAAGCCGGGGCACAAAAACCAAAGCCGGGTCATAGAGACCAAAGCCGGGTCACAGACACCAAAGCCGGGTCACAGAAAGCATAGTCGGGTCACAGAAACCAAAGCCGAATCACAGAAACCAAAGCCGGGGCACAAAAACCAAAGCCGGGTCATAGAGACCAAAGCCGGGTCACAGACACCAAAGCCGGGTCACAGAAAGCATAGTCGGGTCACAGAAACCAAAGCCGAATCACAGAAACCAAAGCCGGGGCACAAAAACCAAAGCCGGGTCATAGAGACCAAAGCCGGGTCACAGACACCAAAGCCGGGTCACAGAAAGCATAGTCGGGTCACAGAAACCAAAGCCGAATCACAGAAACCAAAGCCGGGGCACAAAAACCAAAGCCGGGTCATAGAGACCAAAGCCGGGTCACAGACACCAAAGCCGGGTCACAGAAAGCATAGTCGGGTCACAGAAACCAAAGCCGAATCACAGAAACCAAAGCCGGGGCACAAAAACCAAAGCCGGGTCATAGAGACCAAAGCCGGGTCACAGACACCAAAGCCGGGTCACAGAAAGCATAGTCGGGTCACAGAAACCAAAGCCGAATCACAGAAACCAAAGCCGGGGCACAAAAACCAAAGCCGGGTCATAGAGACCAAAGCCGGGTCACAGACACCAAAGCCGGGTCACAGAAAGCATAGTCGGGTCACAGAAACCAAAGCCTGGTCACAGAACCCAAAGCGGGGTCCGTGAAACCAAAGCCGGGTGACAGAAATCAAAGCCAGGTCAAAAAACCAAAGCCGGGTCATAGAAACCAAAGCCGGGTCACAAAACCAAAGCCGGGTCACTGAAGCCAAAGCCAGGTCACAGAAACCAAAGCCGGGTCACAAAAACCAAAGCCGGGTCACATAAACCAAAGCCGGGTCACATAAACCAAAACCGGCTCACAGAAACCAGAGCCAGGCCACATAAACTAAAGCCTGGTCACAAAAACCAAAGCCAGGTCACAGAAATCAAAGCCGGGTCACAGATACCAAAGCCGGGTCACAGAAACCAAAGCCGGGTCACAGAAACCAAAGCCGGGTCACAGAAAGAAAAGCTGGGTCACAGTAAGAAAAGTCGGTTCACAGAAACCAAAGCCAGGTCATAGAAACCAAAGCCGGTCACAGAAACCAAAGCCGGGTCACAGAAACCAAAGCCGGGTCACATAAACCAAATCCGGACCACAAAAACCAATGCAAGGTGACAGAAACCAAAGCCGGATCACATAAACCAGAACCAGGTCACAAAAACCACAGCCATGTCACAGAAACCAAACCCAAGTCACAGAAACCAAAGCCGAATCACAGAATCCAGAGCCGGGTCACAGAAAACCAAAGCCAGGTCACAGAAACAAAAGCTGAGTCACACAAACCAAAGCCGGGTCAGAGAATCCAAAGCCGGGTCACAGAATCCAAGGCCGGATCAGTGAAACCATAGCCGGGTCACACAAACCAGCCGGGTCATAGAAACTAAAAGACGGGTCTTATTAACCAAAGATGGGTCACATAAACCAAAGCCCGGTCACAGAAACAAAAGCCGGTCCACAGACACCAAAGCCCGGGCACAGAAACCAAAGCTGAGTCACAGAAACCAAAGCCGGGTCACAGAAACCAAAGTCGGGTCACAGAAACCAAAGCCGGGTCACAGAACCCAAAGCTGGGTCACAGAAACCAAAGCCAGGTCACAGAAACCAAAGCGGGGTCACAGAAACCAAAGCCGGGTCACAGAACCCAAAGCTGGGTCACAGAAACCAAAGCCAGGTCACAGAAACCAAAGCGGGGTCACAGAAACCAAAGCCGGGTCACAGAACCCAAAGCTGGGTCACAGAAACCAAAGCCAGGTCACAGAAACCAAAGCGGGGTCACAGAAACCAAAGCCGGGTCACAGAACCCAAAGCTGGGTCACAGAAACCAAAGCCAGGTCACAGAAACCAAAGCGGGGTCACAGAAACCAAAGCCGGGTCACAGAACCCAAAGCTGGGTCACAGAAACCAAAGCCAGGTCACAGAAACCAAAGCGGGGTCACAGAAACCAAAGCCGGGTCACAGAACCCAAAGCTGGGTCACAGAAACCAAAGCCAGGTCACAGAAACCAAAGCGGGGTCACAGAAACCAAAGCCGGGTCACAGAACCCAAAGCTGGGTCACAGAAACCAAAGCCAGGTCACAGAAACCAAAGCGGGGTCACAGAAACCAAAGCCGGGTCACAGAACCCAAAGCTGGGTCACAGAAACCAAAGCCAGGTCACAGAAACCAAAGCGGGGTCACAGAAACCAAAGCCGGGTCACAGAACCCAAAGCTGGGTCACAGAAACCAAAGCCAGGTCACAGAAACCAAAGCGGGGTCACAGAAACCAAAGCCGGGTCACAGAACCCAAAGCTGGGTCACAGAAACCAAAGCCAGGTCACAGAAACCAAAGCGGGGTCACAGAAACCAAAGCCGGGTCACAGAACCCAAAGCTGGGTCACAGAAACCAAAGCCAGGTCACAGAAACCAAAGCGGGGTCACAGAAACCAAAGCCGGGTCACAGAACCCAAAGCTGGGTCACAGAAACCAAAGCCAGGTCACAGAAACCAAAGCGGGGTCACAGAAACCAAAGCCGGGTCACAGAACCCAAAGCTGGGTCACAGAAACCAAAGCCAGGTCACAGAAACCAAAGCGGGGTCACAGAAACCAAAGCCGGGTCACAGAACCCAAAGCTGGGTCACAGAAACCAAAGCCAGGTCACAGAAACCAAAGCGGGGTCACAGAAACCAAAGCCGGGTCACAGAACCCAAAGCTGGGTCACAGAAACCAAAGCCAGGTCACAGAAACCAAAGCGGGGTCACAGAAACCAAAGCCGGGTCACAGAACCCAAAGCTGGGTCACAGAAACCAAAGCCAGGTCACAGAAACCAAAGCGGGGTCACAGAAACCAAAGCCGGGTCACAGAACCCAAAGCTGGGTCACAGAAACCAAAGCCAGGTCACAGAAACCAAAGCGGGGTCACAGAAACCAAAGCCGGGTCACAGAACCCAAAGCTGGGTCACAGAAACCAAAGCCAGGTCACAGAAACCAAAGCGGGGTCACAGAAACCAAAGCCGGGTCACAGAACCCAAAGCTGGGTCACAGAAACCAAAGCCAGGTCACAGAAACCAAAGCGGGGTCACAGAAACCAAAGCCGGGTCACAGAACCCAAAGCTGGGTCACAGAAACCAAAGCCAGGTCACAGAAACCAAAGCGGGGTCACAGAAACCAAAGCCGGGTCACAGAACCCAAAGCTGGGTCACAGAAACCAAAGCCAGGTCACAGAAACCAAAGCGGGGTCACAGAAACCAAAGCCGGGTCACAGAACCCAAAGCTGGGTCACAGAAACCAAAGCCAGGTCACAGAAACCAAAGCGGGGTCACAGAAACCAAAGCCGGGTCACAGAACCCAAAGCTGGGTCACAGAAACCAAAGCCAGGTCACAGAAACCAAAGCGGGGTCACAGAAACCAAAGCCGGGTCACAGAACCCAAAGCTGGGTCACAGAAACCAAAGCCAGGTCACAGAAACCAAAGCGGGGTCACAGAAACCAAAGCCGGGTCACAGAACCCAAAGCTGGGTCACAGAAACCAAAGCCAGGTCACAGAAACCAAAGCGGGGTCACAGAAACCAAAGCCGGGTCACAGAACCCAAAGCTGGGTCACAGAAACCAAAGCCAGGTCACAGAAACCAAAGCGGGGTCACAGAAACCAAAGCCGGGTCACAGAACCCAAAGCTGGGTCACAGAAACCAAAGCCAGGTCACAGAAACCAAAGCGGGGTCACAGAAACCAAAGCCGGGTCACAGAACCCAAAGCTGGGTCACAGAAACCAAAGCCAGGTCACAGAAACCAAAGCGGGGTCACAGAAACCAAAGCCGGGTCACAGAAACCAAAGCCGGGTCATAGAAACCAAAGCCAGGTCATAGAAACTAAAAGCCGGGTCTTAGAAACCAAAGCTGGGTCACAGAAACCAAAGTGGGTCTACATACACCAAAGCCGGGTCACAGAAACCAACGCCGGGTCACAGAACCCCAAGCCGGGTCACAGAAACCAAAGCTGGGTCACAGAAACCAAAGCCAGGTCACAGAAACCAAAGCCGGGTCACACAAACAAAAGACGGGTCACAGAAATCAAAGCCGGGTTGGAAGTTGGGTTGGAAGCTGGGTTGGAAGTTCGGTTGGACGTTGGGTTGGACGTTGGGTTGAAAGTTGGGTTGGAAGCTCGGTTGGAAGCTGGGTTGGAAGTTGGGCAGGAAGTTGGGTTGGGAGTTGGGTTAAACAATGGGTTGGAAGTTGGGTTGGAAATTGGGTTAGATATTGGACTGGAAGTTGGGTTGGAAGTTGGGTTGGAAGTTGGGCTGGAAGTTGGGTTAGAAGTTGGGATGGAAATCGGGATGGAAGTTGGATTGGAGGTTGTGTTGGATGTTGGGTTGGGAGTTGGGCTGGAAGTTGGGTTGGAAGTTGTGTTGGAGGTTGGGTTGGAAGTTGGGATGGAAGTTGGGATGGAAGTTGGGTTGGAAGTTGGGTTGGAAGTTGGGTTGGAAGTTGGGTGGGAAGTTGGGATGAAGGCTGGGTTGGAAGTTGGGTTGGAAGTTGGGTTGGAAGTTGGGAGGGAAGTTGGGATGAAGGCTGGGTTGGAAGTTTGGTTGGAAGTTGGGTTGGAAGTTGGGATGGAGGTTGGGTTGTAAGTTCGTTTGCAAGTTGGGTTGGAAGTTGGGTTGGGAGTTGGGTTGAAGGTTGGGTTGGAAGTTGGGTTTCAAGTCTGGTTGAAAGTAGGGTTGGAAGTTGTGCTGGGAGTTGGGTTGGAAGTTGGGTTGGATGTTGGGTTGGAAGTTGGATTGGAAGTTCGGTTGGAAGTTGGGATGGAATTTGGGGTGGAAATTGGCGTGGAAGTTGGGTTGGAAGTTGGGCTGGAACTTGGGTTGAGAGTTGGGTTGGAAGTTGGGTTGGAAATTGCGTTGGAAGCTGGGATGGAGGTTGGGTTGGAAGTCGGGATGGAAATTGGGTTGGAAGTTGGGTTTGAAGTTTGGTTGGAAGTTGGGATGGAAATTGGGATGGACGTTGGGTTGGAAGTTGGGTTGGAAGCTGGCTTGGAAGTTGGGTTAGAATTTGGGTTAGAAGTTGGGTTGGAAGTTGGGTTGTGAGTTGGGATGGAAATTGGGATGGAAGTTGGGTTGGAAGTTGGGTTGGAAGTTGGATTTGAAGTTGGGGTGGAAATTGGGTTGGAAGTGTTGTTCTTCTATGCCCCATGGCCACTGCTATGGGTTGACGGACAGGTTGGGCATGCACTGCTCCCTTGGAGTAAGTCCCCCAAACCTTGTTCGTGGTGCAAGTCCAAGCAAGATTCCAGAAGTGTAGCGCAACGGATAGCATGTTGGACTTAGGGACAACAGGTCCTGCGATCGAGCCTTGATGTGCGCAGGAGGTTTTTTGACCTTCTAGCACAGGGGAAGTTTCTTAGACATTTCTCCATGCATGAGGAGAGTGCACCACTTGGCGGTCAGTGGATACGCCAATTGGCGGACTGGTGAGGTGGTGTGGAGTGACCACCCCAAAAGTGTCACTACCCACACACCTTAGAAGCCAGGCCTAGGACTATATGTACGAGGCTCATTCCTCATTCTAATTACACAATCTGGCCTTAGATGCTCCTCACAGAGTTGTCCAACTAAGGAACAGTATAAAGAAGACACTGGTTGGTCTAAGCCCAAGGAGTTAGTCTTTGACTAGCACCTCGCGCGAAAGTGACCAAGTGTTAAGTGGACACAGTTGCTAGCAAGTGATTGCCTAGGAGCTGCTCAGTGTGGAACCGTGATCCTGAGGGTGATATCTTCTCCTAGCTGAAATGCTAGGAGCGGACGGCAGGTGCTATTGTGTCGGCCCTGTTTTCTAGTCCGTTTGCCTCAGGCCGGTTGACAAAGGGTTATGGGCCCACACTGACCAGTTGTAAGGCACGCTTCGCTCAACTCTGGTACGCTCTCTCTAGGTGCACACGCCGGCTCCATCAACTCCATCAGCTCTATCAGCTTCATCAGCTCCAATGGCTTGGTCAGCACTTAGCACACAGGGACTAAGGACAAGCTCTGCCCTTGGAGGCACGACCCTTGTGTCCCAACCAGGACAAGCTCTGCCCTTGGTGGCAAGACCCTGGGTGTGTTGGTGTAGATATATTCTCTGTCTGCAGGTGAAAATCGGCTGGAGGGGTAAGCAACGGATCTGCATCCTAAAACCGGTAGCAGACATCAGCTTACATCAGCCTACATCGACCTCAACGCAGCAGAGACGTGGGAAACAGACAAGGGCAACAAAAAGGGTGGCAAAGAAGCCACCAACATGATGGCACAGAGCACGCCTCCAGCAAAAGGAGCGATGCTGCTCAGGCCAGGAGCTTTTGGGCTCGACTCTGGCACCGATCATCATTCCAGCAACGACCAGGCTGGATTTGTCTCCATCGGCCCCACCGATCGGCGGTTCAGATGTGCAAACGGCAGTGTCGTCAACGCAAAGGGCGTGGGAGACAAGCTGGTGAGCATCAACCTTAATGGTGCGGA
>SZWC01004133.1:147492-170634 GCA_023375785.1 Penium margaritaceum
GTTGTGTTGGAAGTTGGGTTGGAAGTTGGGTTGGAGGTTGCGCTGGAAGTTGGGTTAGAAGATCTCTTGGATGTTGGGATGGAAGTTGGGATGGAAGTTGTGTTTGAATTAGGGGTGTAAATTGGGATGGAAGTTGGGTTGGAAGTTGGCTTGCACGTTGTGTTGGAAGTTGGGTTGGTAGTTGGGTTGGACGTTGGGTTGGAAGGTGAGTTGGAAGTTGGGTTGAAACTTGGCTTGGAGGTTGGGTTGAAAGTTGTGTTGGAAGCTGGGCTGTATGCTGGGTTGGAAGTTGGGTTGAGAGTTGTATTAGAAGTTGGGTTGGAAGTTTGGTTGGAAGTTGGGTTGGAAGCTGGGTTGGAAGTTGGGTTGGAAGTTGGGTTGGAAGTTGGGTTTGAAGCTGGGTTGGAAGTTAGGTTGGAACGTGGGTTGGAAACTGGGTTGGAAGTTGGGTTGCAAGGTGGGTTGGAAGTTGAAATGGAAGTTGGGATGGAAAATGGGTTGGAAGGTGGGTTGGAAGTCGGATTGGAAGTTGGGTTGGAAGTTGGGTTGGAAGTTGGCTGATAAGTTGGGTTGAAAGTTGGGTTGGAAGCTGGGTTAGAAGGTGGGTTGGAAGTTGGATTGGAAGTTGGGTTGGAAGTTGGGTTATATGTTGGGAAGGAAGTTGGGATGGAAGTTGGGATGGAAGTTCGGTTAAAAGTTGTGTTGCAAGTTCGGTTGGAAGTGTGACTGGAAGTTGGGTTGGATGTTGGGCTGAACGTTGGGTTGGATGTTGAGTTGGAAGTTGGGTTTGAAATTGGGTTGGAATTAAGTTGGAAGTTGGGTTGAAAGTTGGGTTGGAAGTTGGGTTGAAAGTTGGGTTGGAAGTTTGGTTGGATGTTGGGTTGGAAGTTGGGTTGGAATTTGCGTTGGAAGTAGGGTTGGAGGTGTAATGGAAGTTGGGTTGGAAGTTGCGTTGAAAGTTGGGTTGCAAGTTGGGCTCAAGTTGGGTTGAAAGTTAGTTTGGAAGCCGGTTTTGATGCTGGGTTGGAAGTTGGGTTGGAAGTTGGGTTTGAAGTTGGGCTGGATGTTGGGTTGGAAGTTGGGTTGGAAGTTGGGTTGGAAGTTGGGTTGGAAGTTGGGTTGGTAGCTGGGTTGGAAGCTGGGTTGGAAGTTGGGTTGGAAGTTGGGTTGGAAGTTGGGTTGATACTTGGGTTGGATGTTGGGATGGAAGTTGGGATGGATGTTGGGGTTGAACTTGGGATGGAAGTTGGGATGGAAGTTGGGTTAGAAGTTGTGTTGGAAGTTGGGCTAGAAGTTGGGCTGGAGGTTGGGTTGGACGTTGGGTTGAACGCTGGGTTGGAAGTTGAGTTGGAAGTTTGGTTCAAAGTTGGGTTGGAAGTTGGGTTGGAATTTGGGTTGGAAGTTGGGTTGAAAGTTGGGTTGGAAGTTGGGTTGGAAGTTGGGTTGGAATATTGGTTGGATTTTGGGTTGGAAGTTGGGTTAGAAGTTGGGTTGGAAGTGGGGATGGAGGTGGGATGGATGTTTTGTTTGAAGTTGGGTTGGATGTTGGGTCGGAAGTTGGGTTGGAAGGTGGGTTGAAAGTTGGGTTGGAAGTTGGGCTAGAAGTTGGACTGGAAGTTGGGTTGTAAGTTGGGTTGAAAGTTGGGTTGGAAGCTGGATTGGATGCTGGGTTGGAAGTTGGGTTGGAAGTTGGGTTGGAAGTTGGGTTGAAAATTGGGTTGAAAGTTGGGTTGGAAGTTTTGGCTGGAAGTTGGGATGGAAGTTGGGTTGGAAGTTGGGTTGGAAGCTGGATTGGATGCTGGGTTGGAAGTTGGGTTGGAAGTTGGGTTGGAAGTTGGGTTGAAAATTGGGTTGAAAGTTGGGTTGGAAGTTTTGGCTGGAAGTTGGGATGGAAGTTGGGATGGAGGTTGGGATAGAAGTTAGGTTGGAAGTTGGGTAGGAAGTTGGGTTGGAAGTTGGGTTCGAAGTTGGATTAGATAATGGGTTGGACGTTGGGTTGGAAGTTGGGTTGGAAATTCGGTTGGAAGTTGGGTTGGAAGCTGGGTTGGAAGTTGGGATGGAAGTTGGGCTGGAAGTTGGGATGGAAGTTAGGTTGGAAGTTGGGTTAGAGGCTGGGTTTGAAGGTGGGTTGGAAGTTGGGTTGGAAGTTGGTTTGGGAGTTGGGTTGAAAGTTGGGATGGAATCTGGGTTGGAAGTTGGGTTGGATTTTGGGTTGTCAGTTGGGTTGGGAGTTGGGTTGGAGGTTGGGTTGGAAGTTGGGATGGAAGTTCTGATGGAAGTTGGGCTGGAAGTTGGATTGGAAGTTGGATTGGAAGTTGGGTTGGAAGTTGGGCTGGAAGTTGGGTTGAAAGTTGGGTTGGAAACTGGGTTGGATTCTGGGTAGGAAGTTGGGTTGGATTTGTGTTGGATGTTGGGTTGGAAGCTGTGTTGGAAGCTAAGTTGGAATTTGGGTATGAAGTTAGGTTGGAAGTGTGGATGGAAGTTGGGTTGGAAGTTGGGTTGGAAGTTGGATTAGAATATGGGTTGGACGTTGGGTTGGAAGTTGGGTTGAAAGTTGGGTTGGAAAATGGGTTGGAAGCTGGGTTGGAAGCTGGGTTGGAAGTTGGTATGGAAGTTGGGCTGGAAGCTGGGATGGACATTAGGTTTGAAGTTGGATTGGAGGTTGGGTTGGAAGGTTGGCTGGAAGTTGGGCTGGAAGTTGGTCTGGAAGTTGGGTTGAAAGTTGGGATGGAATCTGGGTTGAAAGTTGGGTTGGAAATTGGATTGGAAGTTGGGTTGGATTTTGGGTTGTAAGCTGGATTGGGAGTTGGGCTGGATGTTGGGTTGGATCTTGGATTGGAAGTTGGGTTGGAAGTTGGGTTGAAAGTTGGGTTGGAAGCTGGGTTGGATGCTGGGTTGGAGGTTGGGTTGGAAGTTGGGTTGGAAGCTGGGTTAGAATTTGAGTATGAAGTTAGGTTGGACGTTGGGATGGAAGTCGGGATGGAAGTTAGGTTGGAAGTTGGGTTGGAAGTTGGGTTGGTAGTTGGATTGGAAGCTGGGTGAAAGTTCGGTTGGATGTTGGGTTGGAAGTTGGGTTGGAAGTTGGGTTGAGAGCTGGGTTGGAAGTTGGGTTGGAAGATGGGTTGGAAGTTGGGTTGGATGATGGGAGGGAAGTTGGGCCGGAAGTTGGGTTTGAAGTTGGGATGGAATTTGGCATCGAAGTTGGGTTGGAAGTTGGGTTGGAAGTTGGGTTGACCGTTGGATTTGAATTTGAGTTGGAATTTGGGTTGGAAGTTGGGTTGGAAGTTGGGTTGGAAGTTGTGTTGGAAGTTGGGTTGGATGTTGGGTTGGATGTTGAGTTGGATGTTGGGTTGGATGTTGGGTTGGAAGTTGGGATGGAGGTTGAATGGAAGTAGGGTCTGAAGTTGGCTTGGAAATTGGGTTGGAAGTTGGGTTGTAAGTTGGGATGGAATCTGGGTTGGAAGTTGGGTTGGAAGTTGGGTTGGAAGTTGGTTTGGAAGTTGGGTCGGAATTTGGGTTGGAAGTTGGGCTTGAAGTTGGGTTGGAAGTTGGGTTGGAACGTGGGTTGGAAGTTGGGTTGGAAGTTGGACTGGAAGTTGGGTTGGAGGCTGGGTTGGAAGTTGGGTTGGAAGCTGGGTTAGAAGTTGGGTTGGAAGTTGGGTTGGAACGTGGGTTGGAAGTTGGGTTGGAAGTTGGACTGGAAGTTGGGTTGGAGGCTGGGTTGGAAGTTGGGTTGGAAGCTGGGTTAGAAGTTGGGTTGGAAGTTGGGTTGGAACGTGGGTTGGAAGTTGGGTTGGAAGTTGGACTGGAAGTTGGGTTGGAGGCTGGGTTGGAAGTTGGGTTGGAAGCTGGGTTAGAAGTTGGGTTGGAAGTTGGGTTGGAACGTGGGTTGGAAGTTGGGTTGGAAGTTGGACTGGAAGTTGGGTTGGAGGCTGGGTTGGAAGTTGGGTTGGAAGCTGGGTTAGAAGTTGGGTTGGAAGTTGGGTTGGAACGTGGGTTGGAAGTTGGGTTGGAAGTTGGACTGGAAGTTGGGTTGGAGGCTGGGTTGGAAGTTGGGTTGGAAGCTGGGTTAGAAGTTGGGTTGGAAGTTGGGTTGGAACGTGGGTTGGAAGTTGGGTTGGAAGTTGGACTGGAAGTTGGGTTGGAGGCTGGGTTGGAAGTTGGGTTGGAAGCTGGGTTAGAAGTTGGGTTGGAAGTTGGGTTGGAACGTGGGTTGGAAGTTGGGTTGGAAGTTGGACTGGAAGTTGGGTTGGAGGCTGGGTTGGAAGTTGGGTTGGAAGCTGGGTTAGAAGTTGGGTTGGAAGTTGGGTTGGAACGTGGGTTGGAAGTTGGGTTGGAAGTTGGACTGGAAGTTGGGTTGGAGGCTGGGTTGGAAGTTGGGTTGGAAGCTGGGTTAGAAGTTGGGTTGGAAGTTGGGTTGGAACGTGGGTTGGAAGTTGGGTTGGAAGTTGGACTGGAAGTTGGGTTGGAGGCTGGGTTGGAAGTTGGGTTGGAAGCTGGGTTAGAAGTTGGGTTGGAAGTTGGGTTGGAACGTGGGTTGGAAGTTGGGTTGGAAGTTGGACTGGAAGTTGGGTTGGAGGCTGGGTTGGAAGTTGGGTTGGAAGCTGGGTTAGAAGTTGGGTTGGAAGTTGGGTTGGAACGTGGGTTGGAAGTTGGGTTGGAAGTTGGACTGGAAGTTGGGTTGGAGGCTGGGTTGGAAGTTGGGTTGGAAGCTGGGTTAGAAGTTGGGTTGGAAGTTGGGTTGGAACGTGGGTTGGAAGTTGGGTTGGAAGTTGGACTGGAAGTTGGGTTGGAGGCTGGGTTGGAAGTTGGGTTGGAAGCTGGGTTAGAAGTTGGGTTGGAAGTTGGGTTGGAACGTGGGTTGGAAGTTGGGTTGGAAGTTGGACTGGAAGTTGGGTTGGAGGCTGGGTTGGAAGTTGGGTTGGAAGCTGGGTTAGAAGTTGGGTTGGAAGTTGGGTTGGAACGTGGGTTGGAAGTTGGGTTGGAAGTTGGACTGGAAGTTGGGTTGGAGGCTGGGTTGGAAGTTGGGTTGGAAGCTGGGTTGGAAGTTGGGTTGGAAGTTGGGATGGAAGTTGGGATGGAAGTTGGGTTGTAAGTTTGTTTGGAAGTTGGGTTGGAAGTTCGGTTTGAAGTTGGGTTGAAAGTTGGGTTGGAAGTTGGGCTGAGAGTTTGGTTGGAAGTTGGGTTGGAAGTGGGGTCGGAAGTTGGGTTGGAAGTTGTGTTGGGAGTTGGGCTGGACGTTGGGTTGGACGTTGGGTTGGAAGTTTGTTTCGAAGTTCGGTTGGAAGTTGGGATGGAAGTTGGGATGGAAATTGGGTTGGAAGTTGGATTGGAAATTGGGTTGGAACTTTGGTTGGAAGTTGGGTTGGAAGTTGGGGTGGAAATTGGGATGGAAGTTGGGTTGGAAGTCGGGTTTGAAGTTAGGGTGGAAGTTGAGATGGAAGTTGAGTTGGAAGTTGGGTTGGACGTTGGGTCAGAAGTTGGGTTGTATGTTCGGTTGGACGTTGGGATGGAAGTTGAGATGGAAGATGGATTGAAATTTGGGTTGGAAGTTGGGTTGAAAGTTGGGTTGGAAGCTGGGTTGGATGCTCGGTTGGAAGTTGGGTTGGAAGTTGTGTTGGAAGTTGGGTTGGAAGTTGGGTTGGAAGTTAGGTTGGAAGTTGGGTTGGAAACTGAGTTGGAAGTTGGGTTGGAAGTTGGAATAAAAGTTGGGTTGGAAGTTGGGTAAGAAGTTGGATTGGAACTTGGGTTGGTAGTTGGGTTTGAATTTGGGTTGGAAGTTGGGTTGGAAGTTGGCATGGACGTTGGGATGGAATTTGGGTTGGAAGTTGGGTTGAAAGTTGGGTTCGAAGTTGGGTTGGAAGTTGAGTCGGAACTTGGGATAGAAGTTGGGATGGAAGCTGGGTTGGAAATTGTATTGGAGGTTGAGATAAAAGTTTGGTTGGAAGTTGGATTGGAAGTTGGATTAAAAGTTGGGTTGGGAGCTGGGTTAGAAGCTTTGAAAGTTGGGTTGGATGTTCGGTTGACAGTTGGGTTGGAAGTTGGGTTGGAAGTTGGGTTGCATGATGGGAGGGAAGTTGGGATGCAAGTTGGGTTTTAAGTTGATATGGAAGTTGGGTTGGAATTTGGGTTGGAAGTTGGGTTGGAAGTTGGGTTGACCGTTGGGTTGGGAGGTTAGTTGGAAGTTGGGTTCAAAGTTCGATTGGAAGTTGGGTTGGAAGTTGGGTTGGATGTTGGTTGGAAGTTGGGTTGGACGTTGGGCTGGAAGTTGGGTTGGAAGTTGACTTGGCTGTTGGGTTGGACGTTGGGTTGGAAGTTGGGTTGGAAGTTGGGATGGAGGTGGGATGGAAGTTGGGTTGGAAGTTGGGTTCGAAGATGGGTTGGAAGCCGGGTTGGAAGTTGGGTTGAAAGTTGCGTTGGAAGCTGGGTTGGATGATTGGTTGGAAGTTGGATTGGAAGTTGGGTTTGAAGTTGGGATTGAAGTTGGGCTGGAGATTTTGTTGGAAGTAGCGTTGAAAGTTGGGATGGAAGTTCGGATGGACGTTGGGATGGAAGTTGGTTTGGAAGTTGGGTTGGAAGTTTGGTTGGAAGTTGGATTGAAAGTTGGATTAGAAAATAGGTTGGACATTGGGTTGGAAGTTGGGTTGGAAATTGGGTTGGAAGTTGGGTTGGAAGTTGGGTTTTAAGTGGGGAAGGAATTTGGGCTGGAAGTTGGGATGGAAGTTAGGTTGGAGGTTGGGTTGGAGGTTGGGTTGGAAGATGGGTTGGAGGTTGGGTTAGAAGTTGGATTGAAAGTTTGGTTGAAAGTTAGGATGGAATCTCGGTTGGTAGTTGGGTTGGAATGTGGGCTGGAAGTTGTGTTGGAAGTTGGATTGGATGTTGCGTTGGAAGTTGGGATGGAAGTTGGGATGGAAGTTGGGTTGGAAGTTCGGTTGGAAGTTGGGCTGGAAGTTGCGTTTGAAGTTGGGTTGGAAGTTGAGTTGAACGTTGGGTTGAAAGCTATGTTGGATGCTGGGCTGGAAGTTGGGCTGGAAGTTGTGTGGAAGGTGGGTTGGAAGTTGGGTTGGAAGGTGGGTTGGAAGTAGGGATGGAATTTGGAATGGAAGTTGGGTTGGAAGTTAGGTTGGAAGTTGGGTTGGAAGTTGAGTTGGAAGTTGTGTCAGAACTTGGGATGGAACTTGGGATGGAAATTGGGTGGGAAATTGTGTTGGAGGTTGAGATAAAAGCTTGGTTGGAAGTTGGATTAGAAGTTGGATTTAAACTTGGGTTGGGAGCTGGGTTGGAAGCTGGGTTGAAAGTTGGGTTGGAAGTTGGGTTGAAAGTTGGGTTGGAAGTTGGGTTGGAAGTTGGGTTGGATGATGGGAGGGAAGTTGGGATGGAATTTGGGTTTGAAGTTGAAATGGATGTTGGGTTGGAAGTTGGGTTGGAAGTTGGGCTGACCGTTGGGTTGGAAGGTTAGTTGGAAGTTGGGTTCAAAGTTGGACTGGAAGTTGGGTTGGAAGTTGGGTTGGATGTTGGATTGAAGTTGGGTTAGACATTTGGTTTGAAGTGGGGTTGGATGTTGACTTGGATGTTGGGTTGGACGTTGGGTTGGAAGTTGGGTTGGAAGTTGGGATGGAGGTGGGATGGAAGTTGGGTTGGAAGCTGGGTTCGAAGATGGGTTGGAAGCTGGGTTGGAAGTTGGGTTGAAAGTTGCATTGGAAGCTGGGTTGGATGATGGGTTGGAAGTTGGATTTGAAGTTGGGTTTAAAGTTGGGTTCAAAGTTGGGCTGGAGATTGGGTTGGAAGTTGTGTTGGAAGTTTGGATGGAAGTTCGGATGGAGGTTGGGATGGAAGTTAGTTTGGAAGTTGGGTTGGAATTTTGGTTGAAAGTTGGAATGAAAGTTGGATTAGAAAATGGGTTGGACGTTGGGTTGGAAGTTGGATTGGAAGTTAGGTTGGAAGTTGGGTTGAAGGTTGGGTTGAAAGTTGGGTTGGAAATTGGGTTAGAAGTTGGATTGGAAGTTGGGTTGAAAGTTGGGATGGAATCTCGGTCGGAAGTTGGGTTGGAAGTTGGGTTGGAAGTTGGGTTGGAAGTTGAGTTGAAAGTTGGGTTGAAAGCTATGTTGGATGCTGGGCTGGATGTTTGGCTGGAAGTTGTGTTGGAAGCTGGGTTGGAAGTTGGGTTGGAAGCTGGGTTGGAAGTTGGGTTGGAAGTTGGGTTGGAAGTAGGGATGGAATTTGGAATGGAAGTTGAATTGGAAGTTAGGTTGGAAGTTGGGTTGGAAGTTAGGTTGGAAGTTGGATTGGAAGTTGGGTTGGAAGTTGGGTTGGATGCTGGATTGGAAGTTGGGCTGAAATTTGTGTTGGATGTTGGGTTGGAAGCAGGGTTGGAAGCTGGGTTGGAATTTAAGTATGAAGTTAGGTTGGAAGTTGGGCTGGAAGTTGGGTTTGAAGTTGGGATGGAAGTTGGGATGGAAGTTGGGTTGGAAGTTGGGTTGGAAGTTGGGTTGACCATTGGGTTGGAATTTGAGCTGGAAGTTGGATTCAAAGTTGGGTTGGAAGTTGCGTTAGAAGCTGGGTTGGAAGTTGGGTTGGAATTCGGGTTGGAAGTTGGATTGGATGTTGGGTTGGAAGGTGGGTTGGAAGTTGGGTTGGAAGTTGGGTTGGAAGTTGGGTTGGAAGTTGGTTTGGAAGTTGGGTTGTAAGTTGGGATGGAATCTAGGTTGGAAGTTGGGCTGGAAGTTGGATTGCATGTTGGGTTGGAAGTTGGGTTGGACGTTGGGATGGAAGTTGGGATGGACGTTATGTTATAAGCTGGGATGGAAGTTAAATGAGAAGTTCGGTTGAAAGTTGGGTTGAAAGTTTGGTTGGATGTCGGGTTGGAAGTTGGGTTGGAAGTCGGGTTGGAAGTTGGATTGGACGTTGGGTTGGAAGGTGGGTTGGAAGTTGGATTGGAAGTTGGGTTGGAAGCTGGGTTGGAAGCTGGGTTGGAAGCTGGGTTGGAAGCTGGGTTGGAAGCTGGGTTGGAAGCTGGGTTGGAAGCTGGGTTGGAAGCTGGGTTGGAAGCTGGGTTGGAAGCTGGGTTGGAAGCTGGGTTGGAAGCTGGGTTGGAAGTTGGGTTGGAAGTTGGGATGGAAGTTGGGATGGACGTTATGTTATAAGCTGGGATGGAAGTTAAATGAGAAGTTCGGTTGAAAGTTGGGTTGAAAGTTTGGTTGGATGTCGGGTTGGAAGTTGGGTTGGAAGTAGGGTTGGAAGTTTGGTTGGAAGTTGGGTTTGAAGTTGGGTTTGACGTTTGGTTGGAAGTTGGATGGGAAGCTGGGTTGGAAGTTGGGTTGAAAGTTGGGTTGGAACCTGGGTTAGAAGCTGGATTGGAAGTTGGGTTGAAAGTTGGGTTGGAAGGTGGGTTGACCGTTGGGTTGGAAGTTGAGTTGGAAGATGGGGTCAAAGTTGGGTTGGAAATTGGGTTATACGTTGGGTTGGAAGTTGGGTTGGGATTTGGGTTGGAAGATGGGTTGGATGTTGGGTTGGAAGTTGGGTTGGAAGAATGGTTGGAAGTTCGGATGGAGGTGGGATGGAAGTTGGGCAGGAAGCTGGGTTGGAAGTTGGATTGGAAGTTGGGTTGGACGTTGGGTTGGAAGTTGGTTTGGAAGTTGGGTTGAAAGTTGGGCTGGAAGCTGGATTGGATGCTGGGTTGGAAGTTGGGTTGGAAGTTGGGTTGGAATTGGGTTGGAAGTTGGGTTGGAAGTTGGGTTGGAAGTTGGGATGGAAGTTGGGTTGGAATTGGGTTGGAAGTTGGGTTGGAAGTTGGGTTGGAAGTTGGGATGAAAGTTGGGATGGAGGTTGGGATGGAAGTTAGGTTGGAAGTTGATTGGAAGTTGGGTTGGAAGTTGGGTTGGAAGTTGGATTAGAAAATGGGTTGGACATTGGGTTGGAAGTTGAGTTGGAAATTAGGTTGGAAGTTGGGTTGGAAGTTGGGTTGGACGTTGGGATGGAAATTGGACTGGAAGTTGGGATGGAAGTTTGGTTGGAAGTTTGGTTGGAGGTTGGGTTGGAAGGTGGGTTGGAAATTGGGATGGAAGTTGGATTGGATGTTGTGTTGAAAGTTGGGATGGAATCTGGGTTGGAAGCTGGGTTGGAAGTTAGGCTAGAATTTGGGTTGGAATTTGGGTTGGAAATTGGGTTGGGAGCTGGGTTGGAAGTTGGGTTGGAAGTTGGGATGGAAGTTGGAAAGGAACTTGGGTTGCAAGTTCGGTTGGGAGTTGGATTGCAAGTTGGGTTGGATGTTGGGTTGGAAGTTGGGTTGAACGTTAGATTGGAAGTTGGGTTGGCTGCAGTGTTGGAAGTTGGGTTGGAAGTTGTGTTGAAAGTTGCCTTGGAAGTTGGGTTGGAAGCTGGGTTGGAAGTTGGGTTGGAAGTTGGGATGGAAGTTGGGATGGAAGTTTGGTTGGAAGTTGGGTTGGAAGTTGGGTAGGAACTTTAGTTGGAACTTGGGTTAGAAGTTGGGTTGGAATTTGGGTTGGAAGTTGGGATGGAAGTTGGGATGGAAGTTGGGTTGGACATTGGGTTGGAAGTTGGGTTGGAAGTTGGGTTGGAAGTTGTGTTGGGAGTTGGGTTGGAAGTTGAGTTGACTGTTTGGTTGGACGTTGTGTTGGAATTCGGGTTCAAAGTTGGGTGGAAGTTGGGATCGAAGTTGGGTTGGATGGTTGGATGGAAGTTGGGATCGAAGTTGGGTTGGATGGTTGGATGGAAGTTGGGATCGAAGTTGGGTTGGATGGTTGGATGGAAGTTGGGATCGAAGTTGGGTTGGATGGTTGGATGGAAGTTGGGATCGAAGTTGGGTTGGATGGTTGGATGGAAGTTGGGATCGAAGTTGGGTTGGATGGTTGGATGGAAGTTGGGATCGAAGTTGGGTTGGATGGTTGGATGGAAGTTGGGATCGAAGTTGGGTTGGATGGTTGGATGGAAGTTGGGATCGAAGTTGGGTTGGATGGTTGGATGGAAGTTGGGATCGAAGTTGGGTTGGATGGTTGGATGGAAGTTGGGATCGAAGTTGGGTTGGATGGTTGGATGGAAGTTGGGATCGAAGTTGGGTTGGATGGTTGGATGGAAGTTGGGATCGAAGTTGGGTTGGATGGTTGGATGGAAGTTGGGATCGAAGTTGGGTTGGATGGTTGGATGGAAGTTGGGATCGAAGTTGGGTTGGATGGTTGGATGGAAGTTGGGATCGAAGTTGGGTTGGATGGTTGGATGGAAGTTGGGATCGAAGTTGGGTTGGATGGTTGGATGGAAGTTGGGATCGAAGTTGGGTTGGATGGTTGGATGGAAGTTGGGATCGAAGTTGGGTTGGATGGTTGGATGGAAGTTGGGATCGAAGTTGGGTTGGATGGTTGGATGGAAGTTGGGATCGAAGTTGGGTTGGATGGTTGGATGGAAGTTGGGATCGAAGTTGGGTTGGATGGTTGGATGGAAGTTGGGATCGAAGTTGGGTTGGATGGTTGGATGGAAGTTGGGATCGAAGTTGGGTTGGATGGTTGGATGGAAGTTGGGATCGAAGTTGGGTTGGATGGTTGGATGGAAGTTGGGATCGAAGTTGGGTTGGATGGTTGGATGGAAGTTGGGATCGAAGTTGGGTTGGATGGTTGGATGGAAGTTGGGATCGAAGTTGGGTTGGATGGTTGGATGGAAGTTGGGATCGAAGTTGGGTTGGATGGTTGGATGGAAGTTGGGATCGAAGTTGGGTTGGATGGTTGGATGGAAGTTGGGATCGAAGTTGGGTTGGATGGTTGGATGGAAGTTGGGATCGAAGTTGGGTTGGATGGTTGGATGGAAGTTGGGATCGAAGTTGGGTTGGATGGTTGGATGGAAGTTGGGATCGAAGTTGGGTTGGATGGTTGGATGGAAGTTGGGATCGAAGTTGGGTTGGATGGTTGGATGGAAGTTGGGATCGAAGTTGGGTTGGATGGTTGGATGGAAGTTGGGATCGAAGTTGGGTTGGATGGTTGGATGGAAGTTGGGATCGAAGTTGGGTTGGATGGTTGGATGGAAGTTGGGATCGAAGTTGGGTTGGATGGTTGGATGGAAGTTGGGATCGAAGTTGGGTTGGATGGTTGGATGGAAGTTGGGATCGAAGTTGGGTTGGATGGTTGGATGGAAGTTGGGATCGAAGTTGGGTTGGATGGTTGGATGGAAGTTGGGATCGAAGTTGGGTTGGATGGTTGGATGGAAGTTGGGATCGAAGTTGGGTTGGATGGTTGGATGGAAGTTGGGATCGAAGTTGGGTTGGATGGTTGGATGGAAGTTGGGATCGAAGTTGGGTTGGATGGTTGGATGGAAGTTGGGATCGAAGTTGGGTTGGATGGTTGGATGGAAGTTGGGATCGAAGTTGGGTTGGATGGTTGGATGGAAGTTGGGATCGAAGTTGGGTTGGATGGTTGGATGGAAGTTGGGATCGAAGTTGGGTTGGATGGTTGGATGGAAGTTGGGATCGAAGTTGGGTTGGATGGTTGGATGGAAGTTGGGATCGAAGTTGGGTTGGATGGTTGGATGGAAGTTGGGATCGAAGTTGGGTTGGATGGTTGGATGGAAGTTGGGATCGAAGTTGGGTTGGATGGTTGGATGGAAGTTGGGATCGAAGTTGGGTTGGATGGTTGGATGGAAGTTGGGATCGAAGTTGGGTTGGATGGTTGGATGGAAGTTGGGATCGAAGTTGGGTTGGATGGTTGGATGGAAGTTGGGATCGAAGTTGGGTTGGATGGTTGGATGGAAGTTGGGATCGAAGTTGGGTTGGATGGTTGGATGGAAGTTGGGATCGAAGTTGGGTTGGATGGTTGGATGGAAGTTGGGATCGAAGTTGGGTTGGATGGTTGGATGGAAGTTGGGATCGAAGTTGGGTTGGATGGTTGGATGGAAGTTGGGATCGAAGTTGGGTTGGATGGTTGGATGGAAGTTGGGATCGAAGTTGGGTTGGATGGTTGGATGGAAGTTGGGATCGAAGTTGGGTTGGATGGTTGGATGGAAGTTGGGATCGAAGTTGGGTTGGATGGTTGGATGGAAGTTGGGATCGAAGTTGGGTTGGATGGTTGGATGGAAGTTGGGATCGAAGTTGGGTTGGATGGTTGGATGGAAGTTGGGATCGAAGTTGGGTTGGATGGTTGGATGGAAGTTGGGATCGAAGTTGGGTTGGATGGTTGGATGGAAGTTGGGATCGAAGTTGGGTTGGATGGTTGGATGGAAGTTGGGATCGAAGTTGGGTTGGATGGTTGGATGGAAGTTGGGATCGAAGTTGGGTTGGATGGTTGGATGGAAGTTGGGATCGAAGTTGGGTTGGATGGTTGGATGGAAGTTGGGATCGAAGTTGGGTTGGATGGTTGGATGGAAGTTGGGATCGAAGTTGGGTTGGATGGTTGGATGGAAGTTGGGATCGAAGTTGGGTTGGATGGTTGGATGGAAGTTGGGATCGAAGTTGGGTTGGATGGTTGGATGGAAGTTGGGATCGAAGTTGGGTTGGATGGTTGGATGGAAGTTGGGATCGAAGTTGGGTTGGATGGTTGGATGGAAGTTGGGATCGAAGTTGGGTTGGATGGTTGGATGGAAGTTGGGATCGAAGTTGGGTTGGATGGTTGGATGGAAGTTGGGATCGAAGTTGGGTTGGATGGTTGGATGGAAGTTGGGATCGAAGTTGGGTTGGATGGTTGGATGGAAGTTGGGATCGAAGTTGGGTTGGATGGTTGGATGGAAGTTGGGATCGAAGTTGGGTTGGATGGTTGGATGGAAGTTGGGATCGAAGTTGGGTTGGATGGTTGGATGGAAGTTGGGATCGAAGTTGGGTTGGATGGTTGGATGGAAGTTGGGATCGAAGTTGGGTTGGATGGTTGGATGGAAGTTGGGATCGAAGTTGGGTTGGATGGTTGGATGGAAGTTGGGATCGAAGTTGGGTTGGATGGTTGGATGGAAGTTGGGATCGAAGTTGGGTTGGATGGTTGGATGGAAGTTGGGATCGAAGTTGGGTTGGATGGTTGGATGGAAGTTGGGATCGAAGTTGGGTTGGATGGTTGGATGGAAGTTGGGATCGAAGTTGGGTTGGATGTTGGGTTGGAAGTTGGGTTGGAAGTTGGTCTGGAAGCTGGGATGGAGGTGGGATAAATGTTGGGTTGGAAGTTGGGTCGGAAGTTGGGTTGGACGTTGTGTTGGAAATGGGGCTGTAAGTTGGGATGGAATCTGGGTTGGAAGATGGGTTGGAAAATGGGTTGGAAGTTGGGTGGGAATTTGGGCTGGAAGTTGGGCTGGAAGTTGGCTTAGAAGTGGGGTTTGAAGTTGGGATGGAATCTGGGTTGGAAGATGGGTTGGAAAATGGGTTGGAAGTTGGGTGGGAATTTGGGCTGGAAGTTGGGCTGGAAGTTGGCTTAGAAGTGGGGTTTGAAGTTGGGATGGAATTTGGGATGGAAGTTGCATTGGAAGTTGGGTTGGAGTTTAGTTTGAAGTTGGGTTGGAAGCTGGGTTGGAAGTTGGGTTGAAAGTTGGGTTGGAAGATGGTTTGGAAGTTTGGTCAGAACGTGGGTTGAAAGTTGGGTTGGAAGTTGGGTTGGAAATTGGGATGGAACTTTGGATGGAAGTTAAATTGGAAGTTGGGTTGGAAGTTGGGTTGGAAGTTGGGTTGGAAGTTGGGTTGGAAGTTGGGTTGGATGTTGGGTTCGAAGTTGGGTTGGATGTTGGGAGGCAGTGAGGATGGAAGTTGGGTTTGAAGTTGGGATGGAAGTTGGGATGGAAGTTGGGTTGGACATTGGGTTGGAAGTTGGGTTGGAAGTTGTGTTGAAAGTTGCCTTGGAAGTTGGGTTGGAAGCTGGGTTGGAAGTTGGGTTGGAAGTTGGGATGGAAGTTGGGATGGAAGTTTGGTTGGAAGTTGGGTTGGAAGTTGGGTAGGAACTTTGGTTGGAACTTGAGTTAGAAGTTGGGTTGGAAGTTGGGTTGGAAGTTGGGATGGAAGCTGGGATGGAAGTTGGGTTGGACATTGGGTTGGAAGTTGGGTTGGAAGTTGGGTTGGAAGTTGTGTTGGGAGTTGGGTTGGAAGTTGAGTTGACTGTTTGGTTGGACGTTGTGTTGGAATTCGGGTTCAAAGTTGGTTTGAAGTTGGGTTGGAAGTTGGGTTGGAAATTGGGTTGGAAGTTGGGTTGAAAGTTGGGTTGGAAGATGGTTTGGAAGTTTGGTCAGAACGTGGGTTGAAAGTTGGGTTGGAAGTTGGGTTGGAAATTGGGATGGAACTTCGGATGGAAGTTGGGTTGGAAGTTTGATTGGAAGTTGGGTTGGAAGTTGGGTTTGAAGTTGGGTTGGAAGTTGGGATGGAGGTGGGATGGAAGGTGGGTTGGAAGTTGGGTTGGAGGTTGGGTTGGAAGTTGGGTTGGAAGTTGGGTTGCAAGGTGGGTTGGAAGTTTGATTGGATGTTGGGTTGGAAGTGGGGTTTGAAGTTGGGTTGGAAGTTGGGATGGAGGTGGGATGGAAGGTGGGTTGGAAGTTGGGTTGGAGGTTGGGTTGGAAGTTGGGTTGGAAGTTGGGTTGCAAGGTGGGTTGGAAGTTTGATTGGATGTTGGGTTGGAAGTGGGGTTTGAAGTTGGGTTGGAAGTTGGGATGGAGGTGGGATGGAAGGTGGGTTGGAAGTTGGGTTGGAGGTTGGGTTGGAAGTTGGGTTGGAAGTTGGGTTGCAAGGTGGGTTGGAAGTTTGATTGGATGTTGGGTTGGAAGTGGGGTTTGAAGTTGGGTTGGAAGTTGGGATGGAGGTGGGATGGAAGGTGGGTTGGAAGTTGGGTTGGAGGTTGGGTTGGAAGTTGGGTTGGAAGTTGGGTTGCAAGGTGGGTTGGAAGTTTGATTGGATGTTGGGTTGGAAGTGGGGTTTGAAGTTGGGTTGGAAGTTGGGATGGAGGTGGGATGGAAGGTGGGTTGGAAGTTGGGTTGGAGGTTGGGTTGGAAGTTGGGTTGGAAGTTGGGTTGCAAGGTGGGTTGGAAGTTTGATTGGATGTTGGGTTGGAAGTGGGGTTTGAAGTTGGGTTGGAAGTTGGGATGGAGGTGGGATGGAAGGTGGGTTGGAAGTTGGGTTGGAGGTTGGGTTGGAAGTTGGGTTGGAAGTTGGGTTGCAAGGTGGGTTGGAAGTTTGATTGGATGTTGGGTTGGAAGTGGGGTTTGAAGTTGGGTTGGAAGTTGGGATGGAGGTGGGATGGAAGGTGGGTTGGAAGTTGGGTTGGAGGTTGGGTTGGAAGTTGGGTTGGAAGTTGGGTTGCAAGGTGGGTTGGAAGTTTGATTGGATGTTGGGTTGGAAGTTGGGTTGGAAGTTGGGTTGCAAGGTGGGTTGGAAGTTTGATTGGATGTTGGGTTGGAAGTTGGGTTTGAAGTTGGGTTGGAAGTTGGGATGGAGGTGGGATGGAAGTTGGGTTGGAAGTTGGGTTGGAGGTTGTGTTGGAAGTTGGGTTGAAAGTTGGGTTGTAAGTTGGAAGAATCAGGGTTGGAAGATGGGTTGGAAAATGGGTTGGAAGTTGGGTGGGAATTTGGGTTGGAAGTTGGGTTGGAAGTTGGCTTAGAAGTTGGGATGGAGGTTGGGATGGAAGTTGGGATGGAAGTTGCATTTGAAGTTGTGTTCGAGTTTAGTTTGAAGTTGGGTTGGAAGCTGGGTTGGAAGTTGGGTTAAAAGTTGGGTTGGAAGCTGGGTTGGAAGTTGGGTCGGAACGTAGGTTGGAAGTTGGGTTGGAAGTTGGGTTGGAAATTGGGATGGAACTTCGGATGGAAGTTGGGTTGGAAGTTTGATTGGAAGTTGCGTTGGAAGTTGGGTTGGAAGTTGGGTTGGAAGTTGGGTTGGATGTTTTGTTGGAAGTTGGGTTGGATGTTGGGAGGAAGTTACGATAGAAGTTGGGTTTGAAGTTGGGATGGAAGTTGGGATTGAAGTTGTGTTATAAGCTGGGATGGAAGTTGGGTTGGAAGTTGGGCTGGAAGTCGGGTTTGACGTTGGGTTGGAAGTTGAATTAGAAGTTCGGTTGAAAGTTGGGTTGAAAGTTGGGTTGGAAGTCGGGTTGGAAGTTGGGTTGGAAGTTGGGTTGGAAGTTGGGTTTGAAGTTGTGCTGGAAGTTGGGTTGTACGTTTGATTGGAAGTTGGATGGGAAGCTGGGTTGGAAGTTGGGTTGAAAGTTGGGTTGGAACATGGGTTAGAAGCTGGATTGGTAGTTGGGTTGGAAGTTGGGTTGGAAGTTGGGTTGACCGTTGGGTTGGAAGTTGAGTTGGAAGATGGCTTAAAAGTTGGGTTGGAAGTTGGTTTATAAGTTTGGTTGGAAGTTGGGTTGGGATTTGGGTTGGAAGTTGGGTTGGAAGACGGGTTGGATGTTGGGTTGGAAGTTGGATTGGAAGTTGGGTTGGAAGTTGGGATGGTGGTGAGATGGAAGTTGGGCTGGAAGCTGCGTTGGAAGTTGGGTTGGAAGTTGGGATGGAAGTTGGACTGGAAGTTGGGATGGAAGTTTGGTTGCAAGTTGAGTTGGAGGTTGGGTTGGAAGGTGGGTTGGAAGTTTGGTTAGAAGTTGGATTGGTAGTTGGGTTGAAAGTTGGGATGGAATCTGGGTTGGAAATTGGGTAGGAAGTTGGGCTGGATGTTGGGATGGAAGCTGGAATGGACGTTGGGTTTGAATTTGGGTTGTAAGTTGGATTGGAAGTTGGGTTGGATGTTGGGTTGGAAGTTGGGTTGAACGTTGGATTGGAAGTGGGGTTAGATGCTTGGTCGGAAGTTGGGTTGGAAGTTGTGTTGGAAGTTGCGTTGGAAGTTGGGATGGAAGCTGGGTTGGAAGTTGGGTTGGAAGTTGGGTTGGAAGTTGGGTTGGAAGTTGGGATGGAAGTTGGGATGGAAGTTGGGTTGGAAGTTAGGCTGGACATTGGATTGTAAGTTGGGTTGGAAGTTGGGTTGGAAGTTGGGGTGGAAGTTGGGTTGGAAGTTGGGTTGGAAGTTCGGTTGGAACTTGGGCTGGAAGTTGGGTTGGAAGTTGGGTTGGAAGTTGGGTTGGAATTTGGGATGGAAGTTGGGTTGGACGTTGGGTTGGAAGTTGGGTTGGAAGTTGGGTTGGAAGTTGGGTTGGGAGTTCGGTTGGAGTTTGAATTGAGTGTTTGGTTGGAAGTTGAGTTGGAATTCGGGTTCCAAGTTGGTTGGAAGTTGGGTGTGAAGTTGGGTTGAAAGTTGGGTTGAAAGTTGGGATGGAAGTTGCGTTGGAAGTTGGGTTGGAAGATGGGTTAGAAGTGGGGTTGGAAGTTGGGTTGGAAGTTGGGTTGGACGTTTGGTTGGAAGTTTGGTGGGAAGTTGGGTTGGAAGTTGGGATGAAAGTTTGGTTGGAAGCTGGGTTAGAAGCTGGGTTGGAAGTTGCGCTAGAAATTGGGTTGGAAGTTGTGTTGGAAGTTGGGTTGGAAGTTGGGTTGGATGATTGGATGGAAGTTGGGATCGAAGTTGGGTTTGAATTTGGGATGGAAGTTTGGATTGAAGTTGGGTTGGAAGTTGGGTTGGAAGTTGGGTTGACCGTTGGGTTGGAAGTTGAGTTGGCAGATGGGTTTATAGTTGGGTTGGCAGTTGGGTTGGAAGTTGGGTTGGAAGTTGGGTTGGAAGTTGGGTTGGAAGATGGGTTGGAAGATGGGTTGGGAGTTGGGTTGGAGATTGGGTTGGAAGTTGGGTTGCATGATGGGAGGGAAGTTGGGCTGGAAGTTGGGTTTGAAGTTGGGATGGAAGTTTGGATGGAAGTTGGATTGGAAGTTATGTTGGAAGTTCGGTTGACCGTTGTGTTGGAATTTGAGTTGGAAGTTTTGTTCAAAGTTGGGTTGGAAGTTGGATTGGAAGTTGGGTTGGAAGTTGGGTTGGAAGTTGGATTGGATGTTGGGTTGGAAGTTGGGTTGGAAGTTGGGTTGGAAGTTGGGATGGAGGTGGGATGGAAGTGTTGAATATGTTTGCCCCTTGTTCAGTCTTGTACGACGGATCAGGAATGCTCTGCCCCTTGTGGAGGTTTGACCCCTGGATTTGTTCTAGGGTGAATCATTTATGCTCTGTCTCATGTGAGATATGACCTGTGAGTACACCATGTAGGTGAGTGGTTAACTTTGCCACTTTATTGATTTGGCCAGGTGAGAGGTCATGAGCTCGATCCTGGCTGCATGCACATCTTGGTTGTTTTAGAAGCTTCCAAGAAAGAAATGCCCTGCTTCTGGGAAGCAACACGGCTGATCAGTCACCTTGGCACAAGGATGCTTATGTGTCAAGCCCACAGCGCAAGTCTCTTGGTGATGTGGCAAGGTCAAGCCACTTCTTAGGAATGTGCTTTTGAGTTCTAGGACTGGACAGACAGCTATAAAAGGACTTGTCTTGCATGCTGATCAACTAACCCTTGCTTGATGCTCTCTTGCGTATTGACGACTTGAGCTCTTCTTAAGATGTAATGCTGAGGCATTAGTATTCTTGAAGGTGAAGTGTATGCCTGATTAAGTTTGGGGTGCACGACACATACCTGCAAAGGAAGAAGGTGTAAAAACCTTAGTGAGTTTTTTTGGTTTCGCGGCTTCTCTGCCGGAGGTGGTTAGCTATGTAGCTAACAAAGGGTTATGGGCCCACTCCTCTGGTTAGAGAAGTTTCACGCACGCAACCGCCAAAGTCACAAGCAGTGAGAGCGCCTTCGCTCTCACTTATCCTCTCTGTTTGTAGGTCAATCATCAGCCGGAGGGGAATGCAACCCATCTGCACCTTTCTGCCTTGGGAGCTGACATCAGCCTACATCAGTCTACATCAGCCTACATCTGCTTGCATCGGCCAACGTGAACAGGGCCAGCAGTTGCCTCTTCTCACCAACAGCCTACAACGGCCTCAAACACAGGTGCATCGGCATCAACAACAGGTGCAGCAGCTGTAGCAGTTGTAGGTGTAGGGATGGCAGGGACAAGGGAACCAGGGAATCATTCTCCCATCCTCAAGTTTGATGGAGAGGGGTTTGCTCTCTGGAAGTGGTAGTTTGAGATCATCATGGATGATCGAGACTTGCTAGGATATTTTGACGGAAGTATCCCAGCACCAAAGGAGGAGGGTGCTGACCTTGTGGCATGGGTCAAGCTCAACAAGAAGGCTCTTGCTGTTCTCGTGTCCTCCATACAACCCTCAGTCCTCTCACACATCAGCGGTTGTTCAGTGGCAGCCGCGGCATACGCCAAACTGGGTAAGGTGTTTCAGTCCTCCTCACTTGCCAACCGTCTCTTCATTCTACAAAACCTCATTAGTATGAGGCTTGGTGAAGGGGAGGATGTCTCCGCCTTTATGCAGAAGTTTGAGACTCTCTTGCAACAAGCCAACGGCATGGGGTGGGACCTGAAATCGGATATGCAGGCCATGATTTTTCTGATGACGCTGCCGGAGAGCTGGGGTCCCATGATCACAGTGATTGGAGGGTAGACGGAAGAGCAAGTATCCTACACCACCGTCTCGGAGTATGTACAGAATGAAGCCATGCGTCGCAGCAGTATTGAAGCAAACATGGCTGCCTTTGCCTCACGAAGCAGCGGTGCCTTTCGTAATACCTCCTCCTCTAGATACAAGGGAAACAACAGCACTGGTGGAAGGGGTCCAAAGCGTCAAGGAAACTGCCATAACTGTGGTAAGGCTGGACACTGGGCTCGGAAGTGCCGGGCACCCAAGAAGGAGGGAGGAGACGAGCATGAATGGCGAGGGGGACATGGTGGGAAGGATCCCACAAGCTTGATGGCCGAGTGTGCCTCCAACAAAGGGAGGGCGATACTCAAGCCAGGAGCTTACGGCCTTGACTTGGGTACAAACGAGCACACCACCTATGAGAAGAGAGACTTCATCTCTCTTGCTCCATGCAACAAAAACTTCAGAGTCGCCAACGGCAAGGTTGAGGCAGCTGAGGGGATTGGTGACAAGCTGGTCACAGTGGGTGTCAACGGTGCGGACTCCGACCTCAAGCTAGAGGGGGTAGTCTACTTGCCGTCCTTCACAGCCAACCTGCTCTCTGTCTCTAAGATAACTGACCATGGCATGACAGTTGTTTTTACAGAGAAGGATGCAGTGATAGTCCCTACCAAGGACATCAGCATTTCCTACCCTGCCAAGAAGGTTGTTGCACAGGTCCCTCGCGTTGATGGACTCTACGTCTTGCAAACCAAGACAACATCAACGGTTGAATCTTTGGCCAAGAGTGATGATGAGGAGAGAAAAAATGCAGACTCTGATGACGAAGGACATGTTGGAGCAGCGGAAGCAGTGGCACCGGAAGATTCGGCAACAAAACCAGAAGCAAATGCAGCCACCGAGGCTGTTGATTCTAGCCAGTGCACATCGTCGGAGAACCTGTGGCATAGGCGCTTTGGGCACGTGGCTCATCGCACATTGGTACTCATGGATATGCGGAGCTAGTGCGTGGGATAGAGCTAGGTGATGAGGCGGAGGGAGCTGGGATCTTGTGTGAGCCATGCCTTCAAGGCAAGGCCAAGAAGAAACCTTTCAAGCGTAATGGTACGCGTGCTCTCGCACCCCTTTACCTCATCCACTCTGAAGTGTGTGGTCCCTTTCGCATACCGTCCAACGGAGGCAGCAGATATTTCCTCACATGCATCGACAACAACAGCCGCAAGGTCTGGATATACTTTTTCAAAACGAAAAGTGAGGTGAAGGAGAATGTGCAAGCCTTTATCGCTATGGTCGAGCGACAGAGTGGAAGGAAGGTGAAGGCATTCAGGACGGACAATGGGGGGGGGTACGAAGCCTGCAGGGAGTGGCTCAAGGCACAGGGCATTGAACACCAGAAAACTACTCCCTACTCACCTCAAAGCAACGGCGTAGCAGAGAGGATGAATCAGACCCTCCTTGGCATGACAAGGTGCATGCTCTTTGACGCCAAGCTGCCTCCTAGGTTCTGGGCTGAAGCAGCACGCACGGCTACGTATCTTGTGAACCTCACACCTGCAGCAGCTCTGCGAAGGAGAGGCAAGAAGAAGCAGACACACCAGCTGAAGACACCTCAAGAAGCATGGTCGGGCAGGAAGCCGGACGCCTCCCATCTCAAGGTGTTCGGTTGCACCGGCTTTGCCAAGGTCCAGGCGGGTGAAGAGCCTAGAAAGCTCGATGCAAGAGCACGAAAGTGTATTTTCATCAGCTATGACACCGCCCACAGAGCTTATAGAATGTGGGACCTAGGAGCTAAGAAGGTCATCCGCAGTAAAGACGTGGATTTCTACGAACGTTCAGTGAGTAAGGGAGAGCTTCTTGAATTTGAGAACACTCCAAAACAGGGAGAGTGGCTCACTCTTCTTGAGGAGGGAGACAAAGCACCAGCACAATGGCATGGGCTGGGTACTACAACAGGGAGAGAAGCTGATGAAGATGACTCGGAGGAATCAGCCTCCGAGTCCGACGTATCTGATCCTCCAGACCATGAGGAGGATACCTCTCCCCCCATCGACGACAAAACAAACCTCCAGCCTCTACATCAACAGCAACAGCAAACAGGTCCAAGGAGCAGTTCACGTCTGAAAGTTCCTCGGCAGCATTACGATGCAGATAGGGGTGAATGGACAGGCTTCAACTATTTGTTCATGGTTCAAGAGGAGCCAACGTCTGTCGCACAGGCACTCGCGCGGCCTGACAAAGCTGAGTGGGATGAAGCAATTCGCAGTGAACTCAGCTCCATCGAGGAGAATGGGACGTGGGTACTGGTGGACAGACCTGCCGGCGCTCATGTTGTGGGTTCCAAGTGGGTGCTGAAAGAAAAAAGGAAATAGGATGGTAAGATAGACAAGCACAAGGCACGGGTGGTAGCAAAGGGATTCTCTCAACGGCCTGGCGCAGAGTACGATGAGACCTTTGTTCCCGTTGTGACGTTTGCCTCCATCCGGTCAATGCTCGCCATTAATGCTGCCAAGAACATGGAGGTCCACCAGATGGATGTCAAGAAAGCCTTCCTTTACGGCAAACTTGACAAGGAGGTGCTGATGGAGGTTCCAGAGGGGGTTGATGCGCCCGAGGGCAAGGTGTGCAGGCTGGTGAAGGCGCTCTATGGGCTAAAACAAGCGCCAAGACTTTGGTACCAAGAGATGGATACATTCATGGCCAAGGAGTCCTTCATGCACTGCGACAACGACCCTAGCATGTACGTG
>SZWC01004134.1:109492-121235 GCA_023375785.1 Penium margaritaceum
AGAGAGAGAGATAGAGAGAGAGAGAGAGAGAGAGAGAGAGATAGAGAGTATGTGTGTGTATGTGTTTGCGTGTGTATTTTTGTGTATGTGTACATGTGTGTGTGTGTGTGTGTGTGTGTGTGTGTGTGTGTGTGTGTGCGTTTTCTGTGTGTGTGCAGGCAATATTCTGGTCTGCAACAGCTAATAGCAGTGGAGAGGTCAAGACTCCTAGTGTACCTACTTAGACCTATGCACCATCAACACCTGTTGACATCCATCTTGCTCCGATACCTACCCAAAGACCATCATGCTTCGATACTCGTAGGGATACATCTCTCTCCAAACTTTGTTCGAGAGGAAACTATGATTCCTGTCTTTTCGTTTCTAGTAACAACTGATTTCACATTGCTAAGCACTTGCCAAGGGTGATGGAGGGCTATATAGCCCCCAAGAGCCACCGGGCTGAACCATTAATAAGGACTAACACCTGGTCTCCCTGACCAGGAGCCTGCCACTCAGAACCAATGTGATGTGCCAAGCATCATGCTAATTTCTTTTGCATCCTGTGATCCTTTTTGGGTTACATAGCGAACCTTCATTTTCTTACTTTTGTGTGTTTGTGCCGCAAGAAAATCATACTTGGTGGATCCGTCATTTTTCTGACGTAACCACCAATCAGGGTGCAAACATTTGTAGGACTACATGCCCCACCCCCCCCCCCCCCCCCCCCCCCCCACGTTCGTGGATGTAATTTCAGGGCCGACCCAGTACAAAAAAATCACGCACATTAACCTAGATGTTCGGACAGACCCCGGATAGTGAGGAATCACCAGTTCGACGCGAGAGCAACAGGGTAAGGATAGTATGTTAGGTTGGGTCCAACCTTGGCCTTGCCCTGTCCCGTTTCACGGAACTGGTCGTCAGGATTAACTCTTGTGACTCGTGAACCTGGCTTCAAGCGGGGTCAAAATGCAATTGAAAAAAAAAGGAAATTCAACTACCGTCATAATAGAAGGTAAATAGATTAAATTCTGCCTATAATTGTGTCATATTGTTTTTCATAACGTAATGGAACATTCAAAACTCATCCAAAATTTTCAAAAGGTATTTTTGTTGTGAAGTTCATCATAAATGTGTGAAGCTAGAATGTTCATGACAAAGGAGAAAATTAATCTCATAAAAATAAACGATGGAAATGTCGATTCCCCCTTGTTTTGTCACCCATGACCCTCATATACCCCTCCGTCGGAACAATAAGCCTTATTCGACCCTCCGTCGGAACAATAAGCCTCATATACCCCTCCGTCGGAATGACTAAGCCCTTGTCCACCAATGATAAGCCCTATCTGCCCCCAATTTTCAACATGCTCAAACAGCGACACATGTCGCTGCTTAAGCATGGCGAAATCGGTCATGCCGTGCTAGAATGCGGCCCTCCATCGCGGACGTCGCGATGGAGGGCCGCGATAGCATCGGGGGGGGTGGAGGGGGAGATTGCCAGCCGACATCCGTCGGTCGGCACTTCGTCAACCGTCGCACCCCTCCCCAACTCCCCCCCCCACCCCCCCCCCCCCCCCCCCACCCGCATCTCGTAGCCCACCTGTCCACCCACCCGCCCGTCGATCGAGGCCCTCGCGATTGAGGGCCATGATGGAACTGGCGGCCGGTGGGCTGCCGAAGGCAAGGGGGGGTGGGGGGGGGAGGGAGGACATCGCCGAGGATTCCAGCCGACGGGCATCCGCAGGAATCCCCGCTCCATCAGTGAGGAGTCGAAAATCCCTTTGGGTGAAATAGCTCAGATACCCATAAAACGCAAAGTGTGACTCTCATCCGCCCGTGGTTCGGAAGAAAAGTAACAATCCGCCCGTCGTTCGCAACAAAAGCAACCATCCGCCCGTTGCTCACCGTGATAGCAACCATCCACCCATGGTACTTTCACTTATCAAGGACTACCAGTACCTGCAATACATTCGTTGCATCGTGGGCACGGTGTTAATTTTTTTGTTTGAAATCGATATTCACATTTCGTTTCCGCAATCCGTACAACGAGACGCTGCATGCCCATGAATGCGGCTGTAAATTTGTACACATACATTCACAATTACTTGGTTCGGTGTTCTGCCAGGTCGCGTAGGAAGGGGTACTTGATTATCCAAAACTGTAGAGGTGTTCCGCTGCCTTCTTCGTTGTTTCTCCTTTGGCATACTGACGTTGCGTACAGTCGTAAACAACGAGACGAGTGAAACACGTCCTGCATGCCCTGATGCCAGCCTTGCTGCCGAACATGCATGTGCGCAAATGGAGGCGCACCAGTGACCTCTGACCGTTGTCGCACGTGTATTCTGCACGCGGGTAGGATGGAAAACCCGTCCATGTATGCTGTTATGCGGGTGGCCCTTAACATGCGTTGTCGGAACTCAGAGTCAGCGTCAGCATGGACGGGGGGTTAGTGATCGCCCCCCTCCCCCCCCAAGTGTTTGCGTCATTTCGGCCCGTCCAGCGCCGAGGTGCGACTATGCCAGGGTTTCGTGTGTTCGCGGTGGAGTGTCAACATGGCGCTCTCTCTCCTCATCAAGCGAGGTGAGTTCACGTGTAGGGTACGTCAGGCATATATTGTCTTAAAAAAATGCCAATGTGTTCATTCTTCGTGCAATGCCGCCCCAGACCCGAGGCAGTGCCCGGATGGCGGAGGCTATTGCCTCCGCCTCTCCGGTCCGCGCACATCCCACACGGCCGCCCCGTCGCCAACCGATCTCGTGTGCCCAGGCATTGCGTCCTACAACTCCCGCGCTCTCAGAACCGCGAGGCCCATTGACACGAGGACGGGCAGTCTCCACCGGCCAGGGGGGCTTGCCCGTGGCGGTTCAGTTTCGCGTGCCACGGCAGGTACCTCCCCGTCATGTGGCCTCGCCGGCAACAGCCGCCACAACTCTGTCTGGTCTTTTAGACCCAAGGCGGCGTAACCTTCGACGGCCGAACCCACTGACGGCTGCGGGGTGGTGCCCCACAGGCGTGCGTGTGGACCCGCCGGGTGCACAACCCGCCGTGCCAACGGCCGCTGCACCTCCCGCTGCACGTCCTGTGCCACCACGCACTGCATGAGCTGCGGCAGCATCCGCTGCACCACCCGCTGCACCACCCGCTGCACCACCCGCTGCACCACCCGCTACACAAACCGCTACACCACCCGCTCTACCACCCGCTGCACCACCCGCTGCACCGCTCGCTGCACGACCTTTGGAACGACCTACGGCACGACCTGCGGCACGAACTGCAGTACGGCCCGCACCACCACCTCAACAACACACTACACGAGTTGCGGCAGCATCCGCTGCACCACCCGCTGCACCGCCCGCTGCACGGCCTTTGGAACGACCTACGGCACGACCTGCGGCACGAACTGCAGTACGGCCCGCACCACCACCTCAACAACACACTACACGAGTTGCGGCAGCATCCGCTGCACCACCCGCTACACAAACCGCTGCACCACCCGCTGCACCACCCGCTGCACCACCCGCAGCACCACCCGCTGCACCGCCCGCTACACGACCTGTGGCACGACCTGCGGCATGACCTGCGACACGAACTGCGGAACGGCCCGCACCACCACCTCAACAATGCGCCTATCGCCCTGCGGAGCATGGTCTTCCTCCGGCGCCTCCTCCAGTGCAGCCGCAGAATACGGCACACCACGATTTCATCCGTGAATCAGGTGCCGAGGAAGAAGTCTTCTTCTGGCTGAACAGAGACCGTGATTATGAGGAATGGGAAAGACGTTTGGACAAAGAGGCTGCGGAGACCATGCGGTTGTTTCGAATGGAGTCACGATCCCCGGAGCAGACCGAGGCTCCACCTTACACACAGACATGGGCAAGGCACCGTGTACTATGTCCTAGTGGCTCCACGGGTAATTTGTGTGTCCCGGTTTTAAATTGCTTCACTCTCATCTTGTATTGCAAGCCTGCTCTTGCCCTTGTGCATTCTTCATACTTGTTGCGCGCAGAACTTGCCGAACATCGTCATGTACAGGATGTTCTTTCACACTTTCCAACCCACTGAACACTCACGACTAAGCTTTGCCTTCTGCCCGTCATCTCCTTTTGCAGCCACGTCCGACAGCTCGCCCGATTCTACGACGAAGAAAAGGAAGGCAGATGGTGATGAACTTGTGGAGGGCAAGAAGCATCGCAACATGGCTGCCTGTAGGGTGGCCATCGAAGACTACGCGGTGGCTAACCGCTTTGGGCTACAGTGGGTGCGCAGCGAGCTTGGACGGATCGACGTGCACTGCGTTGACGCTGTCAGACGTGGTTGCGTGTGGCATGTACGCGCAGTTGTCTCTTTGAAGCTGGGGGCGGTGAAGCTCTCCCATGTCACAGAGGGCCACTGCTACACCCCGACAATTGGCCGTGGGAGCCCGGCCCGTACCACATACTGGATTGCACGACACATCTCGCAGCAAATGGCGCGGGATCCGACTACACCCCCTGCCACGCTCAGAGCGATCATCAAGCAAGCTGCGGGTATTCAGGTGCCCAACAGTACGCTGTATCATGCCAGAAGTATGGCCCAGGCCCACCACATGGGGCACACCAAGGCAAAATCATGGACCATGTTCCCAGCCCTGTGTGCCGAGGTACGTCCAACGACGCATGTCACATCCTTCGTCACATGTCTTCGCATCTACCGGGTTCAAACATGTAATACCGTGCTCATGTGTTCATGCAGCTCAAACGCGTAGATCCGGCTACCCATGCTGTGGCCGAGCAAGACGCACAGAACATGTTCAAGTGGGTCTTTGTGGCCCATGGCACGACCCGCCAGGGTTGGGACTACAGCAAGAGGATAATGACCATGGATGGCATGTTTTTTAAGAACGGCCACAAGCAAGTCATGTTGGTTGCGCAATTTTTTTACGCAAACGACCAAGCATGCCCAATGGCGTGGGCACTGGTGTCCGCAGAGAACGAGGAGACTTGGATGTGGTTTTGCGAGCAGCTGGCACGAGCGTACCCTGTAGGTGCGGTCATTGTGTCTGACCGTGAAGCTGGACTGGCGAAAGCCGTGGCAAGACATTTGCCCAGCGCAACACACACTTTTTGTGCATGGCATCTCCGCAGAAACATTCAGGACAAGTTTGGCAAGAAGGCGGCATATTGGGTGTGGAAGTGCGCACAGGCACTGACACACGAGCAGTTTCACCGTGCAGCACGTCATCTACGCGCAGTGAGCGAACGAGCCGCAGACTGCCTCATCCCAGGCAGGGACGGAAGTGGTGGCATACCACTTCAGATGTGGACTTCTTACATGTGCCCCGTGCCTCGCAGGGGGCACATCACAAGCAACGCTTCAGACTCACTCAATGCTCGTCTGAAGAGCCTCCACAAGTTGTTTCCGTTCTATTGCTTCCTGCAAGTGTACTACTTCGTGCAGGGCATCATGACGCAGTGCCGCAAGCACATAGCCAAATGCAACGAGACTCTCGCCCCGGCTCCCGCGAAACGCCTGCTTCACAGCTCTGCAATTGCACGTGACTACAACGCGGTCATGGAGGGGCCATCTTCGGCAATGGTTCGTGGCCCCACAAACGTGCGGCGGCACGTGAACCTTGCCATGGGAACCTGTGACTGTCGTCAGTGGCGCGAGTTCGGTCAGCCATGCCAGCATGCTTGTGCTACAATGATGGAAGTGGGTGAGGACCCGACTGCGCACGTGACCCGTGGGCAGACGGCACGGTATTCGAGCCTCACCTACGAAAACCCTATGCCCTCGCTGACTGCTGACGGACTGAGCCAACCTATGCCTCCTGGCTGGGGCCAACCAGGTCCGCGGCGTGGCCGTGGTCGTCCGAGGAGCGCCCGCATGGAGCGTGCGCCACTGCAGAAGCGGAACTTCATCTGCCCAAACTGTGGCCGCAAGGGCCACACCAAGAACATGTGTCCAAACCCACCTGCACTCGGCCTCACAAAGCGGCAGCCGCGCTACGAGCAGAACGTGAGGCAGCAGCAAGAAGTGTAGCTGCTTGTGATGCGAGAGAGGGAGGGGCAGGGCGCGAGGAAGGGGTAGCTATGGACGACAGTGACGCGTTGGAGTACGACCCAGAGGCAGAACCCAGGGGGTCGTCGACCGACGATGAGGTTGGTGAGGCAGTCGTAGATGACTTCAACGACAACGTGTCCGACAGTGGCAGTGATGACTCCCTGGGGTATGCGGCGGAGCCTAAGACCGGACTGCTCACACAGGAAGAGCACGACGCTGAAAGTACCAGGTTCATGGAGGAGCATGGCGGACTGGACGAACATGCAGAGGGTGACGTAGGAGAAGAGGCAGATGAAGACGACACATTTGATGAAGCAAAGGAAGAGGTCCAAAGCCAGGAAATAAGAGGCATGGATGCTCTTGGAATCTAAGGTGAGAGATTTCACTTCTGTTCACTGCATTGTGTTGTACAGCTTTACATTACATGCAATCACGAACATGCATTTCCTAACAACATTTTCATGTCACTGTGCAGGGGCGTAGGGTAGCATGCCTTCATGTCAGACCAAGTATGGAAGCAAGTACAAGTCGTGGGCTGACGGTCTGCTCTGTTTGGCCAGTGGGCTGCCAATGTCTGTGTATAACATATTTGTGTACTTTTGTTAGTTGCCAGTGTGTACTGGTTCGTTTGCAAAATGTAATCACAAATTCGTTGGAAAAGCTTCTTCATTCCTTGTTGTCCTACTGCTGTTACAGGAAGTGGAATCGTGTGTGAAGCTACACTTGTTGCATTCCAGTTACAATGAAGACATTTGTCTACTAGTGTCACAAGCGAGCCCCAAGCATGTGTTCAGTGTATAGAACCAGGGATGGCAGTCATTTGTATAACTCTCCAACATTGTCCCTCTTTCATCATGGATTGCACGGTTTTCCCGGGAGCACTCCCTCTGGTGACTTCTTTTCTATGTGGAGCTGACACATGTTACGTGCTGTCGAGGTTGCACACGAAGTGGAGGCGTGTACAGCTCTGTCTATACTACAGCACGTGCCCTGAACCGTTTGACATTGATGTTCTATCGGACTACACTCCGGAAGACGTCTTCTATGATGCAGTAGAGGAAGTTGACGACGGGACGGTCATTAATCCTGATCATGCACAGTCTTCTGGCAGACCTGTGCAATTGTGCCCCATGTGCGACATTATTAGGTGGATCCACACACTACCCCCACAAGTCCAGCGGTGGATTGTGAACGGCAAACCCGGTCCGTTCCAATGACCTCGTGTTTGCATGAAGAGGTAGTGCAAGTGTGTTCTCAACGTCTGCTTCATTAAGTAATTTAATGGTGGAAGACATTGATTTGTGCATGTCAGACTCGCCATGTCATAGGTAAACATGCACATGTGGTCCAAAAGAAATGAAAACGTTACACATTTTACAGTACATATTCCACGCGGGCGTAAACGCGCATCTCCAACAGTGGGCCAGAACTCAGTTGTAAGTCTATTTGACAAAGGTCCGCTCAGTTTGGCATAGTGCAGCACACATTGCATTCATGTGTAAGGTACCTGACATGACCTCATTAAAAAGACGTCAGAATATAACGAGAATGCCCAGTACTTCGGATGTAAAGCATGCTGACAAAATGTCTCCAGTACCCACTCATACACCACCCTATGTGGTCAGAGTCTTGCGCAGCATAAAGGATCCGGGTGGACCCATGGCTGCCAGTGCGCACAGGTTTATATAGTGCAGCACACATTGCATTGATATGTAAGGTACCTGACATGAGCTCATTAAAACGACGTGAGAATACAACGAGAATGCCCAGTACTTCGGATAAAAAGCATGCTCACAAAATCTCTCCTGCACCCACTCACACACTACCCTATGTGGTCAGAGTCTAGCGCACCATAAAGGATCCAGATGGATCCATGGCTGCCAGTGTGGTGGGCACCAGATTGGACGGCAATGTGGCAGCTTCACACACATGATGTGGCACATGTCGAATGGATCACTTGGAGGGGGGCCCAAATTCTTCGAATCCCAGAGGCTTTTAATGTTGTTCCACGCGACCCATGCATCAAACTGGTCCATGCGGGGTCGTGGAGGAAGGAGTTCACCCCATGGACCATATCGAGGAGCATCCGGTCCTCCATCCCACAAGCGGAGGTGCGGCATCGGACGACCTCGCAGCTTCAGCGGATCGGAAACAGACATATTTCCACGTGAAAACGGAGGTAGTGAAGGAAAAGTACGAAATGCGCGAGTGGTGACTTATGAACTTCAGAAAATAGCTTGGTTGAGCAATGTAACGCGTCTGGAACGTTGTTTGTCCTGTCAAAAGTTTCCCTATCTACAATGTCGCACAGCAGACGACGTCGACGAGGCCCGCCCATTTCTCCAGCGGAGGCAATGGACGTTCCTTTAGCGATGATGATGTAAAGTCTCAAATGATGTAAAAATACCTTATGAACTCTTTTTCTCAGCTCGGTTCGGGATACAGTTGGCCTTCCGTACCCTCCCCACTATGGCACATCCAAATGGGTCATTGTCGTCAGGGAGGTGGCGGTTGGCGTACAGACTAGTCAGCGACGCTGACGAGGTTCTCCTCGGTTGCCACTAGAGGCGCGATGTCATTCGTCAGAAACATATCCGATGACACGTGTCTAATGCCTCCACGCACACAAAGTTTTTTTGCAAATGGTACACAAACCTACAGCAATATGCGTCAAACCTAGGTCCGAGAGAACATGGTTTGTGCACAATATTCTTCCAACAAGCAGCGTCTGCCGCACCTCCGCCGGAGGTTTGGCGACGTACTTGCGCTTGCAGAAAGGGGTTCCGCTCCGTTACTATTCACGACTAAGCGAATAGTGCATGGGCTACGGAGCTATTAATTCATGTCGATTCCTAGATGAGTAATATTTTTTACCGCATGGACGGCTGGTTGCTTTCTTGCTCGGTGTTGATGCCTGCATTATTTCTGACGGTCCGTTGATACCTGCGTTGTTTTTCCCACAACAACGGGCGAATGAGCTATATAGTTCCGAAAACTGGGCATATGGTGACCGAACCCAATCCCTTTTTGTTTTATTTTACATTTTGTCCAACTTTATACCCTCATTTGATGTACAAACTATGAACAAATCCACCCCCTAATTACACCCGGGGTTTTAGAGTTTATCTTTGTGCGGGCAGCTACTGGGCCCCGCGGTAGCGGGGCCCAGCAGGTTCCCTTTTAACGGATGGAGAATCTCGGACACTCAATGCAAAATCCCTGTAAACCATTTACGAAAAATGACAAACCCTTATGCTAAGGAGTTTGTGATGATCGGGTCAAAAAGGTGACATCAGCATGTCGACTGCGCATCCATGCAACGTCGACATGCTATCTTTGACATACGAGAGGGGCATGTTGTTAATTTTTTAACAGTCGTGTCCATGTCAAAAGGGCGGATGAGGCTTATTGTTCGGACACAGGGCCGGATGGGGCTTATGGTTCCGAGGAAGGGGTGGATGGGGCTTATGGTTCTGACGGAGGGGCGGATGGGGCTTATTGCTCCGACGGAGGGGCGGATGGGGCTTATTGTGCAAAACTAGGGGTATATAGTCACTCCGCTCATAAATAAATCCATCATGAGATAAAACCAAATTCATGAGAAAAAAACGAGAAGAAATGCCCTTTGAGGTTCTTCTTCAATATGTTGCTGATTTGCTATACATAGTGTTGTATCGTCAAGCGCATTTGTTCAATTTTTGGGTTTTTTTTAGATTTTACATCCACACAAGCTGGAAAAAATCCAACATAGCTTGAGGTACTTTAGGAAAAGTTCGCCCAAACCATACACAATGTTTAAGAGCACGCATGGGCAAACAAAAAAATAGTTTGAACGAATGCGGATGACAGTTTGGCAATCCATTTACAACCAGATTTTGCTTCCACAGACGAGGTAAAGTCTCATGGCAAACCTTCCATTATGTGGTCCAGATTGCAGGCAATTATTTAGCCTCTTAAGAGATGCTAACATGAATGCTTTTGCTCGGATACAATGAAAACCCTACGCACGCTTTGCGTGCAACACCTGCCTCTTGTTTTTTTTTTTAGGTAAATCTTGGTTAATAAGAAGGAACATGCAAATGCCGCCCCTGACCGGCACATCTACAAGGTATGAAAACATGCAAAAGCCGCCACCCATGGCACAAGAAAGACGAGAGAGAAAGCAGGGAAACAAGCGTCAAGGACGGAGGAGACTCTCCTCGCCGTCCAACGGCATAGTGTAGCAAAGGTCAGACAGCGTAACAGGGCGAAGGGGCCACGGCCGCGGAGCTCAACAGGCATGACACTGCCCAGCGCCGGGTCCAGTCCACCACACCACAAGCCGAAGTCGCGGAGCACATGACACTGCTGCCGAATCCCAGCAACGGACAGCCGCTGCGCGAACAAGGACACCGCCCGCGCCGACCAACCCAGCTGGTCAACCTCACTGCGCCTGCCCCGACCCCTCCCGAGGCGCAACGCCGCCAAACGCCGGATGAAGCACCAAGAATCCGGACTAAGACCACCAAAGGTCTTCCAAGCCACCGTGCGCAGCCGGTACCCCGGCAGCTGCACAATGGCGGCCTTGTAGTGCTTCTCCTTTGCGGCCTCCGCCGCCGAAAGACCCTGCCCCCTCTCCTTCACCTTGTCCGGCTGAGCGTCCACCGTGGTAACGTCCACAACCCACGTCGTACCCTGGGCCGAGTCGTACACAAGGACATCTGGTCGTAACCCCTTCGGCAGCAATCCCTCCGGCTCCACCATCGCACGGAGGGAATGCTCGCGGCAAATCTCCGCCATCTCGTCCCGAATGGCTTGGTGGACGCAAATAATTGGCCCAGACCCTGCACGGCGCGTGACATCTGCCGGAAGGAGCCCATGACCGCCATGGATGGAGAGATATCCCAGTGACAAACCCAGCCAAAGCTGAGCGTGGAGCCAAAAGTCAGCCGGGGCCAAGTAGAGACGATCACCAGGGCCCGCAGGGCTGGCTTGAAGCCAGAGAGCCGCCCCGCGGGACCCCACCACCCAGCACCTCCACACCACAGCCTCACACGCCTCTGGGAACAGCACAGCCCTGACCATCTCCACCTCCTCCAACCACTGCAGATGTTGGTAATGGAAGAAGGACGGGCCGAGCTGCTGGTACAACCCCCGACCAGCACACTGGCGAAGGACCTCGAGCATGGGCAAGCGCGCGAAGATGGAAGCTGGCAGGTGCTCCAAAGAATCCTCCAAAAAAGGACACAACAACTCCATCTCACAAGCCGCAGGAAGGTGGGGGCCGAAGAGGTCATGAAGAGACTGGAGCAAGGCCGCAGAAGAGCACGCGTAGGCAAGGTGCACCCTTGGAGCCGCTGCAAAAAGGCCCATGCCCCCAGAGTCAAACGGTAACTGCGCTTGGAGCCATGCCAACCCCTGCAAAGCGCCAGCATGGGAATCCTACGGGGCCTCCACCACCCCCAGGATGCCGAGGAGAGAAAGCCACACTGCGGAATTGAACTCCCGCAGCACCCGCAGTCAATCGGCGTCAGGGGGCAAAGCGCGCACAAGGAAGTCTACCTGGGGTACAATGCACAGCCGGAGCATCGATGATCCTTTTCATGGAAGGAGTACAGTCAGGTTCTGTCCTAGCTCTTGATGGAAAGCAGATGTGTGTGTGTATGTGTGTGTGTGTGTGTGTGTGTGTGTGTGCGTGTGTGTGTGTGTGTGTGTGTGTGTGTGTTTGTGTGTGTGTGTGTGT
>SZWC01004134.1:147038-160483 GCA_023375785.1 Penium margaritaceum
TGTTCTTGTAGTGTATGCAGTGTGTTATCCTTGCTAACTCGTTTGGGTTCAGCGGGGATGACGGGGCCCGGTGCAGCTAGCTCCCGGCGCCCCTACACAAGCCCCCTAAGGGCTCATTTGTACTCTCTCCTTGTTCTTTCAAATTGTGCGTTCCAGACGTAGCCAATTTTTTTCCTTCCTACATTACACTCACACACAAGCTCATGCTCATGTTTGCATGGACATGCATGCCCTAATTCATTTCCAATTTGGTATCAGAGCATCAGGGTTCAAAGCCCACGTGTTGACGCTGAGGACAACTCATTCCTACATGGGAGGGATGTAGCGAGTCTCGCTCCATGTGGCTTAGACGCGGTCCCCTGGGATGTGGACGGGAAATCGGAATGACTTGAGGGTCGGAGACCCTCAAGTACTGCGGTTTCGGCCCATTCGGCCAAGCTTTCCGCCAGTACCGTTGCATTGGTATCAGAGCATTAGGGGGGCGTGTGAGCAGCAGAAGCAGCAGTAGTAGGCGGAATGCAAAGAGAATGCGCCACATGGCGCCATGCCGGCAGCAGCGTGAGGGAGTGCGAAGCGACTGCAGATGAATGCCACAGGGGCGGTGAGCCACGCACAGCAGCATTGTTAACTGCGAAGGCAACACCAATAATAGCAACAGCCATTGCAGCTGCGGCAGCTACGCTGCCACGCAGTATGAGCAATGGCGGCAACACAGTTGCTCACATCAATAGTAGCAATGGCGGCAGCAGCAGCAGCAGTGGCCAGCGTTTGCATTTCTAGCAGCTGTATAGGCGCCAGGAGCAGCAGTAGCAGCAACCGTTGTGCCGTGCAGCAGCAGCAGCAGCAATAGTAGCTACAGCAGTGCATCGGCCGCTGCAGTAGCAGTGTCAGCAGTAGCATCATGTAGCAGCAGCAGCAACAACCACTACAGCAGCGGTAGTATAGCAGCAGCGTGTAGCAAAGACGACAGAAGTAGTAGCATACAGTAGCAGTAGCAGTGGTGCTAGTAGCAAGCAGCAGCGGTAGTAGCAGCAAGTAGTAGTAACAGGAGCGACGGCAGCAGCAAGCAGCAACCGTAGCACCTACTACGCACAGCATCACCAGTAGCAGTAGCAGCAGAAGAAGAAGAAGCAGCAGCAGCTGCATCAATCGCAACAGCTGCACCTGCTGCTACAGCTGCTATTGTTGAAGCAAGGAGGGCTGCGCAACCCTCGTTTAAGGGCCCCCCCTCCTTCCCACCTCTAAGGTGCTCCCTAAGAGGGAACCCCTCGGAGAGGGTTGTTGGCTCGCCGAGCCTTCCCTCACGAGAGGGCCCTCAGAGGGCTCCATCAAGCCCCCTCCGAGGGGCCCCTCGGAGGAGCCCGTGAGCCCCATCGGCAGACCGATGGAGGGGCCGATGGCGGAGAGGGGCAGACCTCTCCCCCTACCACTCGCTCACTCGCTCACTCGCTCGCTCAGCGAGCGAGCAAGCGAGCATCACACGGGAGGGAGGACCGGACAAGCCGGACACCCCCCCCCTCCATCCCATATTTTCTCCATTGTCCCAGATTAGGGGCAATCGAGAAAAGGGGGGACGAGAGAAAAAAAACAAAGGGGTTCACCTGGAAGCAAGTGGAAAAGAAAAGAAAAAAACCAAAGGACGGGGGTTGGGGGCGAGAGGATTGGAGAGCAAGAGAAAGAGGGAAAAAATAATGTGGGGGGTGAGGACAACGAAAAAAAAGGGGACGGGGCTGAGGGCAAGAGAAAGAAAAGGACACCGAGGAAAAACAAAAACGTACAACTACTACCGCCGCAATGTTAGCAGCTTTTGTGGCAGCAATGGCAGTGGCGGGCAGAGTTGCAACGAGTACATAGTGAGGGGTAGTTGCAGCTGCGTTTGCACTCCCTCCTTCCCAGTTAGCAGCAAATTGTCGTCGTCGGCAATTTCTTTCTCAAGACACATCGTGGACTGGCGTCTCCCTAGGGCCCGTGGATTGGTGGACGCGGTTCACTCCGTAGGATTGACGGCGGATTGGAGCCTATGCATCTCCGAGGGCTGGGTCGTCTACCGCTTAGAGCAGAAGCCACGCTTGTTGCCGCCACCCCTTCTTTTCCTAGAGCAATCTTCGCTCCATTAGTGGCAGCAGCATTAGTAGCCACACTAGTTAGACTCCATACTCCGGACGTACTGTGGTAGTGCAGCTTGACCCGTCTGGTCACGTTTACTGACCCTGACGTCGTGACCTCCGGGAGTGACAGTACCTACTCATCTCATCCGCTCCCGCAGCTTGGTGTTTACCATCGGGAGTAAGTATCCTCATCCGGCACACGAGATGAGTGCGCAGACATCTAAGCAGGTGCCCTCCGCGTTTGCCTGCTACTACTATGTTGATGGATGTCATGGTTGGCTTCGTTGTTGGATGTGCCCTCGCTGCTGGCATCCACCTTGGCTTCAGCCACGTCTGAGCATGCGTCCTCCACAGCATGCGGACCTGCCAGCGTTAGTAGATCCCCTAGCTGGACCTCTAGCGACCATATTTGCCAAGATCCACGGCCTGAGGCAGATGGTGCAACAGCTTTGTGACCTCGTCGTTACCAAACGTACTTCAGCTACTGGTTTGTCCATAGCCTCCTTTATCTCATCTCCTGCATCCTCTCCTCCTTCCTCATCCAATGGTGTCCCTTCAGCTCCACCTGTCGGCCAGTCCCAGGCTGCCATCATCCTTTTGATCCTCCATTCTGCCGCAACCACGACGCCACCTCGCAATGACATGCCTTCATGTAGTCGTCCCAGTCGTGTGTCCCCGCGACATCGGCGTCAGCGCTCCGCACAACGTGCTCGCACCGGTTTTGATACATCCTCTACCTCCTTGGCTCCCACTGCTGTACCTATCGAGGGGGATTGTGGTCACCGTGCATTGCCTATTGTAACCGTAGGGACAGGATTCGCACTCGCGCCAGGCCGTGGTGCCTGAGCGTCAGCTCAGGCAGATTCTGACAATACGGCAACAGCACATGACGTGGAGTCTGATCCTAGCATGGCAATTATGGTGGAGACTTGCTTGTCATCAAGCTGGACTTCCATGTCCAGGCTGGATGCAGATCTTCCGGAGCAGCGGGTGACATCAGGAGGAGCGTACGCACGGCGTCCCTGGGCAGTGCCACTCGCGGCTTCGACCGGTGGAGGCCCGACGCTGTCACACAAGTCCCGTACAAATCGGGATGCATCTACAGGAATTTTGGGGGAGAGTATGTAGCAGGCTCAAACCAGTCCAACGGAGGTTTGAGTGCTTGGGACATGCATGTCATCGAGGTCGAAAACTACGCTGGGGCAGGAGCCGGATGTTCTACAACAGCAGGTTGCATCGGGTGGAGTGCAGGAGCCACGTGCCTGGACGGTGCCACTCGTGACTCCGACCACCCTGGCGTTGGCACAGGAGTATCATGCGGATTGGGATGCCCCATACCGGTTTTTGGGGGTGTTGGCGGACAAGACTCAGTCCAACCCGAAAGCGGTCGCACTACATAAGCAGAGTTGGCCGGCTGGTTTCTTAGAGGTTGAGGCATTCTTGAGAGCAGCACTTCTGAGAGATGTCCCTAGGACATGAGCTGTAGTGGACACAGCACGCTCCACCGTGTCATCTGCGCTACCTGAGGACCAGCTTCAGCGTGAGGAGTCACCCATGTTTCTGGAGTCTACAGGTTCCCATACACACGACGGCGTAGCGACACATAGGACGAAGTCAGATGGTGGTCCACACTCCATTATCGAGCAAGTGGAGCGACCAGTCTTCCCGACGAGACGGTGCGTGAGTGCCAGCTGCGCTTGTTGGTCGCCTTCACAGGCATTGTCGAGCCAGAGTCCTGCATACGTGTTTCCACTACGACGGCAGTCGAGGAAAGTGGAGCAGATCTATACACGCGGATGGAGTCACCTTGTCAGCAGGAGCTGAGTTCTGCCCTCTCGTGTTTACCTGTTGGTGACCCTGCTAATCACATTAACACTGAGAGTGCTAGTACCTGCACGGACGATGTTTCCACATGCTCCACGGACTCTGACGACTCCTCCTTCTCCTTCTCTCTCAGCATGCGACCGCACATTCCTCCTCATATGACAGACACGAGCTATGGTGTGGATACGATACCTGTAGCTGCATCCAATGTTCCAGCATCTCAGCACATTACGATTTTGGTTGATCCATAGGTGGATGCATTAGTACCGGCTCCATTGTCTTCAGCAACAGAGATGCAGATGGAGCTATACTCACGAGTTCTGCAGTCTACATGTGCAGTATCCAGTGAGGCAGAGTTTATCCTACGCGAGGCAGACATGGGCCACCTCCACATGTCCAAGGCAGATTAAGCGGACCTGCAGGAGTGTGTACTGATGCTGCAGTGGGAGGTGATGGTAGCGCCTGAGCGATTCATAGAGGAGGGGAGCATCACTACTATCCGCACACGCCACCAGCATCAGGCACACCCACACTCGGGGAGGATCTTGCACTAACTCCGAGTATGACGTCAGCTGGAGACACTACCACAAGGGAGCTGAGTGTGCCTTTAGTTTCTACCATCGTCATTCCTCTCGACTCCGTCATTGCTCCTCCTCCTGCTGCTGCCATCACACACCTATATCCATCCGACTCAGTTGCTCCATCGTCACCTTCGTCTATGAGTGGATTCGTCGCTCCAGCCCTCTTCCTCTGGCCGTACGCCCTTGTACCTCAAGATGCTCTATCCCGCATCAAAGGCCAGCTCCACCACTTCATCCACGCTTGCGTGCTGCTCGCTAATTCCCTTTCTTCCGGCGTACACAGATGCATCACACTAGCACGGAGAGAGGACAGACTGTGAGTTGGGACTCTTGGCAGTCACGCGAGGACTGATACACTCCAGATGATGCAGCAACAACCTAAGGAGTCGTGGCCAGAGACACCACTTCGTCTTTGAGGCTAGGAGCCAACTCGTACATAAAAGGGGGAGCTATCTCTTCATGATGGAGAAACCACATGATTCATCGCCCAGGATCTGTTTAGCTATGGCATTAGCATCTCCATAGAGGACATCGCCGCTAGGTTCATCTGCCCAGGGGAAGTGTTGTGTGGACCTCGACCTGACACGTGCCATCATGAGAGATGCATGGCAAGGGGTCCATGCTCTACTATGAGCAGACTACAGCCGCACTCTGTTGGTCGAGACCCGGACACTTGGTCGGTTGCACCAGTGTCACGAGGAGACCATGGGGTCGTGTATCTTGGTTTGTGGCCATATTGCGTGTGGCATGTGCATGCCAACTGGTTTGCTCATAGTGGTTGAGACCCGGACATGTGGTGAGGTACACCCGTGTTACGAGGAGATCCCCTATGATCCTGTGTGGTGATTGATGATGCTATTGTGGTCTGCATACAGACACTTTTTGGATTGCTCGTAGTCGTCGAGACCCGGGCATTGGTTCCGCCAGTGTCACGAGGAGACCCTCTTGCCATCTGACATGTGTACGGTGTGCATTAAACTTTTTTCTGAGTATGTGCATGAATCTTCTCATGGCCTAGACCCAGACACTTGGAATGATGTGCCAGTGTCATGAGGAGACCTAAGATGGGCAGCAGTTGTGTATGTGTGTGGTTGACCGATGCAGATTGTGGTTTGGCATACGTTCTTGTTCCATGCCATCGTTCATTTGTTCTGGAGTGGACGGCTATGTCATCCAGGGGGAGTGTTGGTTTGTGTGGCTTCCACCCGTCACGACTGAAGCCGATGGATTATCCATATACCCACATTGCTGGTATGTGGTAGAGGAGGGTGTGACGACACGATGGGCCTCCAGACTGCATCGAGACTTCTCCAGCACCTACAACAGCACCGGCGAGACGCGGTCGATGCGTTCCGGCAGCCTTGTGGGCTTGTCGGGAGGTACGAGAGTTTTCTCGGTGGAATGAGACACGCACACCCGGTGGACTATACCGGTGCAACAAGGAGACCCGATGGTTGTAGTAGGGCTTCCAATGTCCGGAAAGCCGTTTAGGATGTCTGGATGCTGATTTCAAGATTTTCTATCATTGCTTGTATTTTCTCGGTGGTCAACACCCGGGCACTCGAAGAGCTGTTCCACTGCCTCAAGGAGACCACCTTTGCTTTTCTTGTTGTGTATGTAGTGTGTTCTCCCCGCTGACTCGTTTGGGTTTAGCGAGGATGACGGGGGCCGGTACGGCTAGCTGCCGGCTAGGGGCTCATTTGCACTCGGAGAGTGTTCCAGTGCCTCAAGGAGACCACCTTTGTTTTTCTTGTTGTGTATGCAGTGTGTTCTCCCCGCTGACTCGTTTGGGTTTAGCGAGGATGACGGGGCCCGGTGCGGCTAGCTGCCGGCTAGGGGCTCATTTGTACTCATTTTCTATCTTGCATTGCACTCACACACAGAGCTCATGCTCGTGTTTGCATGGGCCTGCATGCCCTAGTTCATTTCCAATTTTTTTTTTACGGCACCGGTACGGTATCGGTACTGACCTGGCAGGGTACCCCTCTTCTATACCGCGATATCATACCGTGGTACATGAACGTGGTAGTGAGAAAGTGAAAAAAAAAACTTGACAAGTAACGGTCATGCACTACAACTCATTCAAAGTGGTAGTGCAATGAGAGTGCATTTGGACGCTCGCAATGGACTGGAAATCTACGTGCGGATCTACGTGCAAAGCGAGCTGCGACGTACGACTTCGCCCTCCACGTTCAAATTTTCAAAATTCAAAAAGCGAAGTCCTAGGGACAGACCAAGGACATGGACGTTTGACCAAAATAAGACACTAAGAAAATATGAGGGCTTTCGGACAAACAGGTCCAAAATTCCAAGGCTGAAAATTGTAGTCAAATTCAACTGTCCTTTTATTGAGATCTAAAAACTAAGCGAACACAAGAGACTACGGTATTCAACTTGAGTATCTCTTCCTAAGTTCACCCTCCTCCCCTTCCCTCATTTCTTGTCCCCTAAATTCTACTCCACCTAAACATCTCCATATCACAAGTGAATATCATGTGAAGGTGTATCCTTTCTTTGTGAGTATATAAACTTGAGTTCCAAGTTCACGACATCTATTACTTATCTCACATTTAAAGCATAGAATTCATTTTTGGTGTTAGAATAATGTTAAGGCATTCAGTACCGTGGTACACATTTGAATACCGTGGTACAATGTGTGTTTTGTACATTGGTATACCGTGTACCACGGTACTTATACAACACCGCGGTACATTACCAATACCGTCGGTAACGTGGTGCCGGTACCGGTATCGGTAATGAGCTGCCACAAAATTATGGTACCGTGGTACTGTGGTACTGTGGTACTCGAGTACCGCGGTACTCAATGAGAGACAACTTCTTAGCACTGCTGTCGCTGGCGTGGTAGTACAAGCCAGCCAGCGAACTCACTAGCACACACTGGTGGACGTGAGAACAGCAAGGGGTTGGCTAGGGACACAAACACAAGTGTCAGAAGCTGCAAATACTGAATTGTGTAGAGAGAGATGACAACTGAGGCCTAGACAACCTGAATAGTATCACGGCCCTAGTGGATGCACACAAACGCGGCGCACAAGGGCGCTATGTTCTAGCAGGAAAAAAACAGTGGCAAAAACACAGTTTTGGCCATAACTCCCTACAGATACGTCAGAACGACGAGCCGTTTCAACCAAAATGACCGCATCGACAAGATCTACGTCCTGATAGGCTGCACGCCTATGTGCTTTCCCACAGCATGAATCTAAAAAACATGAGAGTATTCTGGGCGCCCGTTGCTGCCGGCCCCCGGTCTTCTGCCACTGTCGCCAGTCTCAGGGATCTATGTGCTGTCCCACAGCACGAATCCACAAAATACGAGAGTCTTCTCGGTGCCCGTCGCCTCTGGCCACTGTTCTTCTGCCACCGTCGCCAGTCTCAAGGATCTTCACATGAATGGACATGAACCGAGGAGTCACCGTAAGCCGTGTACGATACACAACAACACTCCCCCATGACCGGAGGGCGAAACACGTCCATGCACATACAGACACTAGCGCTGTACAGAGCAGGAAATGCACAACCGCTGCAGGAAGCAAGCACAGCACACGCAAGGTGGAACATGAGGAATCAACTTGCAACAGGGATGGGACAGAGTCCCACGGAATCCTGGCCGCATGAAACTTCGAACGACCCAAAGCCTTGGTCAGAAAGTCCGTGCACTGCCTGTCAGTGCCCATGTGGATGACTCGGATCTCACCACGATCAACCAGATCACGCACGAAGTGGTGCTCGACATTGATGTGCTTTGTGCGTGCATGGAACAAACCTGAGTTCTTGGCGATGACCTCTGCGCTCATGTTGTCACACTGGAGAACCACGAGGGGAATGGACTGATGTAGTTCACGCAACAGACGGACGAGCCAAACACACTCCACTGCACCGGCGCCTAGAGCAACACACTCTGCCTAAGCAGTGCTACGTGCGATGCAGCCCTCCTTTCCACTTTGCCAAGATACTGCACTGCCTCCAATGAGAAAGATGTACCCAGTGCGACTCTTGCCATCTGGACTCCATGCCCAGTCACTGTCTATGTACACATCGAGCACAACGGACACCTGCTCGCAAAACCACACGCCAAAGCATGCGATGGACACGATGTAGCGCACACACCAGACTGCGGCCTCCAGTGTTCGCTGGCGTGGAGCCTGCGAGAACTGGGCGAGCAGGTTGACAGTGAAGGCAATGTTGGGTTGTGTTGTGGTGGCCAAGTACATGAGCGAGCCGATGACTCGCAAGTATAGGGTCACATCGACTGGCTCCCCCAGGTCAGCTGGGTCATCCACCTTCAGGGCGGCCTGCCCCTCTGGGGTCTTGGGCGTGGAGGCCGTGCGGACGGCAGCGAGGAGGTCGGCAAAGCCCTCCCCCATAGTCTCTGCGTAGCGTCCCTGATGGACATGGAGTGTGCAGCAGACACGGTCGCACACGATCTCTATCCCCAAGAAGACAGAGGCCTCACCAAGATCTTTTATCTTGTAGACCAAGGAGAGAAAGTCCTTGGCAGCGTTCACTCCTCCCAGGCCAGGCGAGGTGATCAGAAGACCGTCCACGTAGACGAGGATGGCAGTGAGCGGTGTTGGGGACTGTGAGAGGAACAGGGATGGGTCAACATCACTCTGAACATACCCGGCGCGTCTCAGCGTGCTGATGATCTCCAGGTTCTAACAGCGAGGTGACTGTTTCAGGCTGTACAAGGCCTTCTGCAACCGGTACACGCGACCGGTGCCATCCTCAAAGCCTGGTGGCTGAACCATGTAGATCTCCTCCTCAAGGTCCCCGTTCAGGAACACGTTGTTGACATCCATCAGATGGAGTTGCCAGTCGTGCTGTGCCACCTGGCTCAGTAGTGTGAGCGTGGTCATCATCCGCCCAACAGGGGCAAAGGTCTCGGTGTAGTCCACGCCAGGGACCTGAGAGAAACCCTCTGCTGTCAGGCGTGCTTTGTAACGCTCCACACTGCCGTCTGGCTTGAGCTTCTTGCGTAGAACCCACTTGGCCTTGATGGCCTTGTGGTTCTTTGGCAAGTCCACCAGCTGAAAGACGCCGTGCTCTCGGATGGCATCGAGCTCAGCCTTGCAGGCAGCGCGCCACTGCTTAGGGGCTGACAAGATCTCAGACAGACTGGTGGGGTTGGGAGACAGTACTGGTGCACCGCGTGTAGCCAGGGCATACGCTGCAGAGGGAGGGTCGACCGACACCATGGACTCAACGGCGTCACAAGCAAGACCGCGCTCATGAGCAAGTAGTGCTAAATCATTGGCACAGCCAGGGTGAATCACAGCAAGGCCTCAAGCACTCAGGCCAAGGGCCTTCGTGCCCGGGTCACCACTAATGACGCTGCGTGTGGGGCGTGGGGGGAGACGTCCACCGGGTGCCCGTATGTAGGGGTCCGACGGGACAGGAGCAGTGGGTGTTGTTGACTCACATGCCGGTGTGGACTGCACGGCAGGTGTGCCACTCGAGGCTAGCATGGCTTCAACAGCCGGGGACGGGCCCACAGCAGACGCAGGCATGTCCGCGGCCGGAGGCAGGGATGGCTCACAGCCAGACACAGACGCAAACGCAGGATTTGGCAGAGACTCAGACGCGGAGGCAGGCAAAGGATCCGGCAGAGCCACAGACACGGAGGTAGGCGCAGTATCATGCAGAGCCTCATATGCGAAGGAAGGCTCGGACGGAGCCTCGAACACGGGCGAGAGCTGAGAGTCAGGGGCAAAGGAGCGAGCCGTAGATGGGGTGGGGCTGCGGGTGCCGGTGGGCACAACCTCTGGGGACAGCCCCTGGGGTGTCGGCGATGGAGTGACCGTGCTGGACGGGGACACTATGCCAACCGTGCCAGGAGCCTCCCCCACACTACGGGGTCTGGCACACCCAAGGGCATGAGTAGCGTGCAGAGTGTGGATGCGGGCAAGGTCGCGGAAGGCGAGATGCTCGAAGAAGACAGCGTCACGGGACTCCACGATGCGGCGTCGCTCAGGGTCCCAGAATCGATAGGCCTTTGACCGCGGAGCGACGCCAACGAAGGCGTAGATGCGGCCCCGCAGAGAGAGCTTGCTCCCTTGCTGCACCTGTGTGAACCAAATGCAGACAAGGGAGCCCCAGACACGGGCCAGGCGTAGATCCACGCGATGCCAGTACCACAGCTCGTAGGGTGTGCGGTGACCTGGGAGGGGGCCGTGGGAATACGGTTCCAGACCCAGGTCATGTATGCCATGCCCTCGAAGGCAAAGGCCTCAAGCATGGCGCTGTCGGTGCGCATGGCGCAGACCGCATCCTCCATGGTGCGGTTCCAGCGCTCTGAGACACTGTTCTGCTGGGGGGTGGCAGGAGTGGAGAGGTTGTGGAAGACACCAAGATCGGTGAAGGAGCGGGCCATGTCACCGAGTTACTCGCCGTCGCGGTCCGAGAGAAAGGTCTGAAGGCAGTGGGGAGACTAGCGCTCGGCCATGACCAACCAAATGCGGACTGCAATGGCGGCATTGCTCTTCTGACACAGACTCTAGACCCAGGGCATGCGCGTGAAGTCATACGTCAACGTCAGGACGTAGCAATCGCGGGTCCTCCTGAAACTCGACAGGGAGCGGGCCCATGAGGTCGGAGTGGACAAGCTCCAATGGCGGACGAGCCCTAGAGACAGACGCACGATAGGTGGACCGGTGCATTTTGCCTTCAGCACAAGGAAGGCAATCGGTCGTGGGCGGTGCCTCAAAGGACGCCGCATCAAGACCGAGAGCAGGCTGAATGCGGATCAGCTTGTCCATAGCCCCAAGGTGCACATGACAGAGGCGTTGATGCAAGAGATGGTGGTGTGTGGGTGATAGAGCACCAGCGACAAAAACACGAGCAGTGGGAGACGGAGGCAAAGGGGGGGTACTCGTAGAGGATCTAGAGATGTGATACAGATCATCGACGAACGTCCCACTAAGGAAGGTCTCTTTGGTGTCGCGCACAAAGATGCAAGCATCGGCAGCTGTGTGCGTGACACCCAGGCCCATCTTGATGCAAGCACAGACAGACAGCAGGCTGAGTTCCACATTAGGGACAAGGAGGACATCGGAGATGTAAAAGGGACCAGCATGCCCGGTGAATTGCATAACCCCAACACCCTGGACAGGGACCTCATGGCCAGTTGCAGTGCGAACAGAGCGAACAGTGCCAACAGGGTGCAAGATGACGAAGGCCTCACGTCGACACGTCATATGATGGGTGGCACCAGAGTCAACGACCCAGGTGGTGTTATCGACACGCGTACAAGGGGCAACGTGGTACTCGGCGACGGAACAAGGCGCAGTAGCAGGACGCTCGGCGGGGGACACGACAAGGCGACCAGCGGAGCGTACATGAGAAACATGTAGCTAGGAAACATCATCAGGTCCGTCACGCGCACACAGCAGGGCATGGGGACCACCACACGCATCATCACGCAACGACACAAAGATTCAACAGGCACTAGGACCCCTCGACTCAGTCAATTCACTCGCACCTCCTTGAGAGGAGCGCAGGGCAAGAAGCCGGTGCAGCTCAGCGATCGTCCAGTCGCGTTCGGCGAGTGCCTGGTCGCGAGGATCCGCAAAGGAGCCTGCAATGGCGGTGGACTCCTCTAGGACGGCTGCTCTAGTGGCGGCCGAGCGGGCGGTCACACCGGACGTCTGGCGCATGCGCGCCTCGTGTGCCTACTGCAGACCACGTGTGACCATGACCCAGTCCAATGGGCGGACTGTCAGGCGAGTGCAGTCGGGGTAGCAATGGACACCACGGCAGTTGAAGCTCACGAGCCGGCGGCCCGTCGTGCTACCGGAGTCCCTGCTGCCATTACTACTGCCGCTGCCGCCGCTGCTACTGCTGCTCCCGCTGCTGTTGCGGCTGACACTGCTGGTGCTGGTGCCGCTGCTGGTCCCACCGCTGGAACCACCATCTGACGTTTTGCGGCCCTTCTTCCCCTAAGCTGGAGCCGCTGTTGGTGTACACTGCAGGAAGGAGGATGCGGTAGCAACTGCAGCTGAAGTGGTGCTACGGCGAGCGCGGTTCGCGGCGTCCATGCAGGCAACCTCCAGGAAGTGGAGAGTGGCCTAGCACAGCAGGGTCCTGTCACTCGCCATGTCGCGAAGCAGAGTCTGGTCAAAGTTGCTGAAGATGTGCGCGTAGTCCGGGTGGATGCCGTAGAGGATGATCTGGAGGGCGAAGTACTACGCAGGGGCATCGTCTCCCAGCTCCTCGTACAACACGATCGCCCGGCGCCACTAGTCAACTGTGGACTCTTGAGTAGTCTGACAGAGGGTGTTGAAATCGGTGAGGCGCTGGTACGTCAGGGCCAAGGTGGCACCCTCAAGAACAGCGATAGCCAGTGCCCACGCCTCATGAGGGTCAGCTCCCGAGCCGGTCAGCAGATTGCTAAGGAACTGACTGAAGTCTTTGGTGAAGTCTGGGGCGGCTTTCATCAGACCGAAGGTTGCGCGAACCGCCATCTGTGTCAGGGCAGGGTCAGACACCTGGTATGGGGTGAGGTAGTAGGTGAGGACTCCCTCGCTCATGAGAAGAAGAATACGAAGAGAATGAGACCAACAGCGCTTCTTTTCGTCAAGTGTGGAGCACGTGAGCTCCAAAAACCCTAGGGCAAACTCACGATTTTGCTACAAGTCCTTCAGTCACACAAGTTCCCCCTCTTACGGGTGAGACTCGCTAGTCGAGTCTCACCCTTTGGCTGGCGAGCGAGGCTCGCCGGCGCTCGACGGGGTGCGAGGGCGAAATTGCCCTGTGCCCCCAGAAAAGGTGCGATGGCACCTGCGAAGTCACATACTAGGCCAGTTGTTAGGAAACCTAAACTAGACCTACAAACATGCAAGTTGGGGTCTAATCTAGGTCGCGCATCACAGCGAGCATAGTATGCCATATGAAATTCAAGAACATAACTAGGTTT
>SZWC01004135.1:36179-59694 GCA_023375785.1 Penium margaritaceum
GAGTGGTGCGAACTGGTTGCGGAGTGGTACGAACCGGTTGCGAAGTGGTGTGAACTGGTTGCGGAGTGGTGCAAACCAGTTGTGGAGTGGTGCGAACTGGTTGTGGAGTGGTACGAACTGGTTGCGGAGTGGTGTGAACGGGTTGCGGAGTGGTGCAAACTGGTTGCGGAGTATTGCGAAGTGGTTGCAGAGTGGTTTGAACTGGTTGCGGAGTGGTACAAACTGGTTGTGGAGCGATGCGAACTGGTTGTGGAGCGATGCGAACTGGTTGCGGAGTGGTGCAAACTGGTTGCGTAGTGGTGCAAACTGGTCACGGAGTGGTGCGAACTAAGGGTGATACCGAGTCCAAAATCCCGAGTCTAGCTTTGGACTCGGAATTGCGAGTCCGAGTCCACTCCTGGACTTGGACTTGCGAGTCCGAGTCCAGGACTCGCGAATTTAGGACTCGCGAGTCCAATGGGACTTGGACTCACGAGTCCTGGACTACAACACAGCAAGGTTGGACCTTATGCCTCATTCTTTCATTTAGACATGCATTACATTGCCATTTTCAACCATTATGTCCTGTTCTAGGTCACATTGCCTCATAACTTGATGCCATGTACTGCGTTTGTGGGCAATTTCAGAACTTCATGGACTCAAGACCAGAGCTGCGAGTCCGAGTCCAGGCTCAATGAAAGACTCAGACTCGCGAGTCCGAGTTTGGACTCGGAATCCCGAGTCCGTCAAGCCGAGTCTCATGGACTTGGTATCACCCTTAGTGCGAACTGGTTGCGGAGTGGTGCGAACTGGTTGTGGAGTGGTGCAAACTGTTTGCGGAGTGGTGCAAAATGGTTGCGCAGTGGTGCAAACTGGTTGCACAGTGGTGCAAACTGGTTGCGGAGTTGTGCGAACTGGTTGCGGAGTGGTGCGAACTGGTTGCGAAGTGGTGCGAACTGGTTGCGAAGGGGTGTAAACAGGCTGCGGAGTGGTGCGAACTGGTTGTGGAGTGGTGCAAACTGGTTGTGGACTGGTGCGAACCGGTTGCGGTGTGGTGTGAACTGGTTGCGGACTGGTGCAAACTGGTTGTGGAGTGGTGGGAACCGGTTGTAGAGTGGTGTGAACTGGTTGCTGAGTGGTGCGAACTAGTTGCGGAGTGTTACGAACTGGTTGCGGAGTCGTGCGAACTTGTTGCTTCTGCTTCCTCCTTTGCTTCCCCTTCCTCCTCGTATCGCCGTTACCGCTTTGCTTCTTCTCGTGCTTCTGTCCACCATTGAAACTCTCGTCCATGTGACCGCGTCCACTCCACGGTAGCACCAGAAATCTTCCGACAGTGCGAACCGGTTGCGGAGTGTTGCAAACTGGTTGCGGAGTGTTGCTTACTGGTTGCGGAGTGGTGCTAACTGGTTGCGGAGTTGTGCGAACTGGTTGCAGAGTGGTGCGACCTGGTTGCGGAGTGGTGCGAACTGGTTGCGGAGTGGTGCGAACTGGTTGCGGAGTGGTGTGAACTGGTTGCGGAGTGGTGCGAACTGGTTGCAGAGTGGTGCAATCTGGTCGCGGAGTGGTGCGAACTGGTTGCAGAGTGGTGCAATCTGGTCGCGGAGTGGTGCGAACTGGTTGCGGCGTGGTGCGAACTGGTTGCGGAGTGGTGTGATCTGGTTGCGGAGTGGTTCGAACTGGTTGCGAAGTGGTGCGAAGTGGTTGCAGAGTAGTGCGAACTGGTTGCACAGTGGTGCAAACTGGTTGCCAAGTGGTGCAAACTGGTCGCGGAGTGGTGCGAACTGGTTGCGGCGTGGTGCGAACTGGTTGCGGAGTGGTGTGATCTGGTTGCGGAGTGGTTCGAACTGGTTGCGAAGTGGTGCGAAGTGGTTGCAGAGTAGTGCGAACTGGTTGCACAGTGGTGCAAACTGGTTGCCAAGTGGTGCAAACTGGTCGCGGAGTGGTGCGAACTGGTTGCGGCGTGGTGCGAACTGGTTGCGGAGTGGTGTGATCTGGTTGCGGAGTGGTTCGAACTGGTTGCGAAGTGGTGCGAAGTGGTTGCAGAGTAGTGCGAACTGGTTGCACAGTGGTGCAAACTGGTTGCCAAGTGGTGCAAACTGGTCGCGGAGTGGTGCGAACTGGTTGCAGAGTGGTGCGACCTGGTTGCGGAGTGGTGCGAACTGGGAACGGGGTGGTGCAATGTGGTTGCGGAGCGGTGCGAACTGGCTGCGGAGTGGTGTGAACTGGTTGCGGAGTGGTGCAAACCGGATGCGTAGTGGTGCAAACTGGTTGTGGAGTGGTGCAAACCAGTTGTGGAGTGGTGCGAACTGGTTGCGGAGTGGTGCAAACTGGCTGCGGAGTGGTGCGAACTGGTTGCGGGGTGGTGTGAACTGGTTGGGGAGTGGTGCGAAGTGGTTGCGGAGTGTTGCGAACTGGTTGCGGAGTGGTGCGAACGGGTTGCAGAGTGGTGCGAACGGGTTGTGGAGCGGTGCGAACCGGCTGCATAGTGGTGCAAACTGGTTGCAGAGTGGTGCAAACCAGTTACAGAGTGGTGCAAACTGGTTTCGGAGTGGTGTGAACTGGTTGCGTAGTGGTGCAAACTAGCTGTAGAGTGGTGTGAACTGGTTGCGGTGTGGTGCAAACGTGTTGTGGAGTGGTGTCAACTGGTTCCAAAGGGGCGCGAATGGGTTGCGGAGCATTGCGAACTGGTTGTGGAGTGTTGCGAACCCGTTGCGGAGTGGTGCGAAATGGTTGCAGAGTGGTGCAAACTGGTTGCGGAGTGGTGCAAACTGGTTGCGGAGTGGTGCAAACTGGTTGCGGAGTGGTGCGAACTGGTTGCCGAGTAGTGCAAACCGGATGCGGAGTGGTGTGAACTGGTAGCGGAGTGGTGCGAACCGGTTGCGGAATGGTGCAAACTGGTTGAGGAGTGGTGCGAACTGGTTACGGAGTGGTGCGAACTGGTCGCGGAGTGTTGTGGACTGGTTGTAGATTGGTGCAAACAGGTTCCGGAGTGGTGTAAACTGGTTGGGAAGGGGTGTAAACGGGTTGCGGAGTGGTGCGAACTGGTTGTGGGATGGTGCGAACTGGTTGCGGACTGGTGCCAACCGGTTGCGGAGTGGTGTGAACCAATTGAGGAGTGGTGCGAACTTGTTGTGGAATGGTGCGAACTGGTTGCCGGGTGGTGTGAACTGGCTGCGGAGTGGTGCGAACTGGTTGTGGAGTGGTGCGAACTGGTTGCGGAGTGGTTGGAACTGGTTGTGGAGTGGTGCGAACTGGTTGCGGAGTGGTTCGAACTGGTTGCGGAGTGGTACGAACTGGTTTCGGAGTGGTGTCACAGGTTGTGGAGTGGTGCGAACTGGTTGCGGAGTGGTATGAACTGGTTGCGGAGTGGTGCGACCCGGTTGTGGAGAGGTGCAAACTGGTTGCGGAGAGGTGCAAACTAGTTGCGGAGTGGTGCGAACTCGTTATGGAGTGGTGCGAACTGGTTGCGGAGCGGTGCGAACTGGTTGGGGAGTGATGCGAACCGGTTGCAGAGAGGTGCGAACTGGTTGCGGAGTGGTTCTAACCGGTTGCGGATTGGTGTGAACTGCTTGCAGAGTTGTGCGAACTGGTTTCAGAGTGGTGCGAACTGGTTGCGGAGTGGTGCGAACTGGTTTTGGAGTGGTGCGAAGTGGTTTCAGAGTGGTGCGAATTTGTTGTGGATTTGTGCAAACAGGTTACGTGCTGCACGTCCCACTCCGGGAGCTCCTCGTGGAGCGCCCATGCGAACTCGGTGCCGTTGTCGCTGTGCACTACACGGCAGCCTCCAAAGCAGTAGAATATCTCTTCTCAAATGAAACAGGCTGCTTGCCCGGATGATTTGCCGGGGATGGCCATGACCCAGATGTACTTGGTAAAGTGGTCAGTCGCCGTAATCTAGTATTGCTCCCCTTGGGCATGACGAGGAGGAGGCCCATGGAAGTCGATGACGATGCGGTCCCGGGGCTCGCCGATGGGAGAGGGTAAGAAGAGGGGCATATCCTGTGGCGTGATCTTTTGGTGTCGCTCGCATGGGGCGCATTGTTGCACTACCTCTCTGACAATTGCCAGGCGGTTTGGTACACGAAGGATGGGAGACAGCCGCTCCTTACGTGCTTGCATGCCGGAGTGGTGGTGACGGTGGTAGGCCTCGATGACCCCTCTCTGCATGGTGGGCAGAGGTGTCCACAAGACATGCGGCGTGGTCCGCCAGAGGCGACCGCCCTCCCACGCATAGAGCTGAGTGAGACAAACGAGGTTGTTCTTCTTCCGCCTTTCGTACTCCACCCCCATCTGAGTCCCCAGGGTTGTATACACCTTCTGCGCCTCCTCTTTCTGATTCTCCTTGGGTGTGACACAGAAAAGGATGTGTGGTGTTTGCTACATCTGCCAGTCCTATGTTCTGACTGGTTCGTTTGCCCTTCCCACCTTTTCCGTGGCAGTTTCTCCTGACTTCCTATTCTTCTCCTTCTTTAGCATCGGCAATCTCTGGGTGCGCCTTGCATCCTGCTCGACCTTCATTGCTTGCAGGCGCCGCTTATTCTCCTCATCGTAGACGGGGGGTTCCCTATCCCAGCTATCTGGGGCTGGGAAGAGACGTAGGATCCCCACCGTGCGTAGCTCCCCTTCGTCCCATTGGTTCCGCAGCCCCACCTTTGGTGGTGCATCGTGCCAACCCCGTACAGCGCGGGCATCAACTGTCTCAGCCTCTGGTTTCCGCCCTGCCCCTGCCTCGGGAAGCCGCAACAGGCCCTGACCCTTTGCGATGGGCTGTTCTTCATAAGGTTCTAGTGACTCACTGAGCTTGGAGATCACCAGCCCCCCGTTCTTTTCTTTGCCGCAGCCGCCACGGCGCTCTCCTCAGCCCCTTTCTCATGGTGAGTTGTGGCGCCGGCGTCCCCCAATAGGGGTTGCAGCTGAGTTGGGACCGAGCCGACGGGCATGGAAATATTGCGGAATATCGACATGAGCAGCTCCATGGATTGGACGACATATTGTTGGGTTTGCGCGAGCTGCGCTGGGTTAATGCTCCAAAGGGTGTCTTGGGAGGGGCGGTGCTGCTTGCAGTGCTTGGCAGAGGGTGCGCCAGCGGTGCTGTCCTCGATGGTCCGCTTCTCCCGTCCTTGGCGGTTGAATGTTGGCATGGTCTCTCTGGATGGGGCCTGTCTTCCTGCGGTTGACTCCTTCCGTGGCGTAGCCACACGGCTGACCAAGACTGCGTGGTCTGAGGTAGCCTACTTGCTGGCAACCGTGGATGCCACGGCCCTCCCGGCCACATCCTGAAGCTTGGCTTGTTTGTCATGCAGGGCTGCCAATAAGGCTGATCGGGAAGCGTTTTTTCATGCTTCCCCTACGGGTGCAGCTGCTTTGGCTTTCACGCATACATCTTGCATCCACCTTCCACCTCCCTCTTGTGCCGCTCCCTGTTGCTCTACTGCCCGCTCCTGTACCACTTGTTCAGCTACTGCCATTGCTGCCTCTACTGCCGCTCCTTAAGCCCCAACCTCCTCCTATGTCTTCCTTGCCACCAGCGTCGCAACTCATCCCATCTCCTTTGCTTATGCAACTGCTGCCTACATTGCTACTCCTGCCTCCACGAATTCCGCTTCGAGCTCCGCGACCACTTGTGCTGCAGCCGCCTTTGACTCCTGTTTCTGTTCCTCCGCCTTCTGCCGCCAGACAGCCTGTAGTCTGTCCCGCGTTTGTGTGAGCTCGGGGGAGTCGCGGCGATATTACTGATCCTCTTCTGTTTCAGTGAGTACGCGGTTCTTTTCTTCCCGACACACATCCACGGCTTCCCGGGCCCAATGACGTACCGCCTCCTCCATCAACTTAGTACCCACTTCTGTAAGTGCCTTCCACAGTCCCTCCGCCACCGCAACCACAGTCCTCTAGCATAAGGCGCCATCCAGGGTCAGCTCCCAGCACGTGTTGATGGCGGCGTACCAAATATCGTACTGTCGTTCCGCCGCGTTCATGTTTGCAAGCTCCGCGTGCGTGTACTAGACTCCCCATCTGGAGGTGACCAGCTGGATCGTGTATCTCTACCTCCATTCCTTCGCCGTAATCTTCCTATCTGGTGCAACTATTGTTCCCGTTGGCATTTGGTGGGCGTGATAAATGGTGAGTGCACTTAGCGCATCCCTGAAGCAGGTGTGTATAGCATCATGTGGAGTCCGCGCCTTGCTTGTGGTGGACCAGGAGCCACCATTTGCGGGCGGTGTTCACCGTACGCTCTGGTTGCTTCGTGTCGAGGAATTTTGCCACACCCGCCATTCCACGGTCCGGCCAGAGATAGATGATATTGCAGAGTGTGGAGATGAGATATTTTGCCCTGCTGTTTCCAGCAGCTGATCTTGTTGTTCGCGCTGGTTTAGAGCCAGTGCTGTCTTAGCCGCACCTTTCGGGGCCACTTGCCATGCCTCGTTTTAGAACGAGTGCCCGATTGCCGTGCGGACTGCCTCGGGGAATTCGTCATGGAGGTGCATGATACCACTACTGACCACGTCAAGTAGCCGGTTTACCCTGTGTTGATATCCGCTATCACTAGAGCTCTCTTCTAGGTAGGTCCACGCGCCTTCCATGATTGTTCCTGCGCTGAGTGTGGGTTGCAGTGTTCCGCGTGTCGGGCCACCTCGTTTGGTTGGTGGGGAGGAGGAGTGCGCGGTTGGCGCAGAGGGACCCTGCGGCGGTGGTGCACCCGCGGATGCCGTCACTTCTGGAGATGCTGAAGAGTCCGGTGCCGGAGGTGCTCCAGGCGATGTTGCTGGTGCTGCTGCCACCGGGGGTGCAGAAAGGCCCGATGTCGGAGGTGCTCCAGGTGATGTTGCTGCAAACTGGTTGCGGAGTGGTGCAAACTGGTTGCGGAGTGGTGCAAACTGGTTGCGGAGTGGTGCGAACAGGTTGTGGAGTGGTGCAAACTGGTTGCGGAGTGGTGCGAAGTGGTTGCCGAGTGGTGCAAACTGGTTGCGGAGTGGTGCGAACCGGTTGCGGAGTGGTGCGAACCGGTTGCGGAGTGGTGCAAACCTGTTGTGGAGTGGTGCGAACCGGTTGTGGAGTGGTGCGAGCTGGTTGCGGAGTGGTGTGAACCGGTTGCAAAGTGGTGCAAACTGGTTTTGGAGTGGTGCAAACTGGTTGCGGAGCAGTACAAACTGGTTGCGGAGTGGTGCAAACGGGTTGCGGTATGGTGCAAACTGGTTGCGGAGTGGTGTCAAATGGTTGCAAAGGGGTGCGAATGGGTTGCGGAGTGGTGCAAACTGGTTGCGGAGTGGTGCGAACTGGTTGCGGAGTGGTGCGAACCGGTTGCGGAGTGGTGCGAACCGGTTGCGGAGTGGTGCGAACCGGTTGCGGAGTGGTGCGAACCGGTTGCGGAGTGGTGCGAACCGGTTGCGGAGTGGTGCGAACCGGTTGCGGAGTGGTGCGAACCGGTTGCGGAGTGGTGCGAACCGGTTGCGGAGTGGTGCGAACCGGTTGCGGAGTGGTGCGAACCGGTTGCGGAGTGGTGCGAACCGGTTGCGGAGTGGTGCGAACCGGTTGCGGAGTGGTGCAAACCGGTTGCGGAGTGGTGCAAACTGGTTGCGGAGTGGTGCAAACTGGTTGCGGAGCGGTGCAAACTGGTTGCGGAGTGGTGTGAACTGGTTGCGGAGTGGAACAAACTGGTTGCGGAGTGGTGCAAACTGGTTGCGGAGAGGTGCGAACTGGTTGCGGAGAGGTTCGAACTGGTTGCGGAGTGGAGCGAACTGGTAACGGAGTGGTGCGAACTGGTTGCGGAGTGGTGCAAACTGGTTGCGAAGTGCTGCGTGTTGGACATGATATCGATGATCGCTTCAAGGGTGCAACCACTGCGAAAAAAAAGACTGACCGCGCAGGCTCATCTCTGGAACCATATTATCAAAAGTCAGAATGGTCTCACAACTGACAATTGTGCGAACTTCGTCACAACCAAACCAATGGATTCGTGGAACAATAGTCAAGGCAAAAGCACCTTACGGAGGTCACTCCTACGCACAACACTCCTCTATGCGTATGGCTAGCAAAGCCGAATCGTGGTCTCGCGGCGCTCCTTGTTGCCCGAGTCGCCACTTCACTATCGTGCTCGCTCGATGAAGCGCACTAGGTTAGGATGCTACCTATTTGTATTGTTTGTATTCCTTGAGTAACTAATCCATTGCATTCTCTGTCAGGCTCGCCCTTTGGGCCGCCCCCAGTTCCTCTACCGTCATTCTCATCTCAGCGCCTGGCTCTCGCACTGCGCCCAATCTCTCCTGGCAAACGTCACTTATATGTCAGCAACGCCTGCACCTTTAAGGAAGCTTCTCTCCTTCCAACAAAGTGCAGTGTCCACTATCTCCTTAACAATATCTTAGTGCTTGCACCTTTGGTGCTGCGCCCACTCTTCTTTCCACCCCTCTATGTCATCATTTGCTTCCGCTTCCTCCTCGTATCGCCGATATCACTTTGCTTCTGCTCGTGCTTTTGTCCACCATTGAAACACTCGTCCCTATGACAACGTCCACTCCACGACAGCACCAGCAATCTTCTGACATGGTATCAGAGCTCAAGTAACACACCTCACGCTTTTGTGCTCGCCGTTGTCGGCTTCACCCACTTCTCCTTCCATCCCGCTCCTTCGCGTCGAAGAACTACGGTCGCTTGAAGAACCGCGGTGGCAGAGCGTCTTCTGCCTAGGGTGTTGTGGTAGCACCATTCTACTTCCTCTTGGTAATCTCGTACACGCGATTCTGCCCCTGCGCCCACTCCTCGACATCAGCAGTAGCTTGTGCCTCTCCATCAGCTCCATCGGTTGTGCATGTGGCTCTGTCTCTGTACCTATTTGTCTTCCTCCACAGCAGCGTCTTGTTTTGCCGTCATAATCATCACCACTGCAGCCCTTGTATAGCCACCGCGTTCAAATCATCCGCCCATTCTCATCAGTGGAGCGATTCATCATCATCAGCATCAGTCGCCCCAACATTGTCTTGTGCAGTTATCTCGTGCGCCATCTCAAGTTGCCTGCCTCCGCATCCTCATTTCGCTGCCTCGTCGTCGTCCACTCCATCATGGCCTCCATTGTCGCTCTGTCTGGTCTCCCCAAACTCACTGTGAAGCCGAATGGAACCAGCAATTACAAACTGTGGAGCTACTCAGTGTCACTTTTCTTTCGGTGATAGAAGGTTTAGGGAGTCATCCTTAGTCATCTGATCACCAACACGGACACTGGGATAGAACCACCTGATGCCGCTACCTCCTCCTCAACTTCCACCGCAGCTGCCACCTCCGGGGGAGACCCCTTCGATGGTTGTATGTATAACCCCGTCCCTCCGAATGCCTCTTCCTCCTCTGTTCCTACTGCTCCTGCATCCCCCATCAGCCACGACTCCTGGGAAGTTGCCAACAGCACCACCCTCATGACCATCATGACCACCTCCTCTCCTGAGCTGCATGAAGACATCCGCACTCTAGGCTCCAAGACCCACGAGGCGTGGAAAGCCCTTGAAGATCGTTTCAGCAACAACACCTCTACTGACTGTGGCATGAAGATAATGTCGCTCTTCTTCGTGCCTTTTGCCGCCCACGCCAACATGGGTAGTTTCATTGCAGCCATCACCACCATCGCTTGCGACCTCAAAGAAATGAAAACTGACCTCCCTCCGGATGTCGTCTGCACCGGCATCATCTCCGGCCTCCATGGTCAGTATGATATCATCCGTCAAATTCTTCTTCAGTTGCATGTCGACCAACTGACCATTGCCGTCATCACTCCCAAGCTCGTGGCAGCCGAACAGGACTACGTTGTCAAGCAAGAACGCAAGACCACCATCGCCACCAACTTGTTCGATACCATGGCCGCCACTACTGACAACCGCATGTTCAACCACTTCCCCCCTGCTCCTACGCCATCCGCCACGGTCCTCTCAAAGGGATCAAGTGAGGCGGTTGCAACCACCCGCCGCACGTCTGTAATCGTCGCGCTACCGACGAGTGGCTAGACAAGAACCCCGGCAAATCTTGTGGTGAGCAACCCAACTGGGCGGAAGAGCACCGCCAGCACCACGTCAACCGGATGGGAAGCGCAAGCTGGTGTTCAACCCCAGCCAACAACGTGGAAGCTCCAGCCTCTCCTGTCATCCCTGTTGCTGTGAAACCTGTCCATAACAATGCTGTTATGCTAGGAGTAGTCGAGACTGTGACTGAGATTGGATCTGAGGAGTGTGGTCTTGAGGTGTACAACGTGTCCTCTTCTTATCCTCTCTCCTCTCACGCCTCTCTTTACAGCTTTGACTCTCTGCACATCGCACTCATTCAGCCTCCATCTGCATACTACAATGCCCATCACAGTCACTTCCTCTTCATTCATGACCAATGCTCACAGCACAGCACTACTCTCTCCCTTCGCACACTGGTTGGAGCGGTTCCTCCACACATGGACTGGCTATGGTAACAGACCAGGCACTTTGACCGACCACCTCGCCTCATTCTTTCCAACACTACTCATGCACCCCTTCACGCCTTTCTCACAGACTACTGTATGACCCGCGGAACACTGCTAGCCACAGCCCCTGCCCATAGCAAACTCCTCATCAACCATCTTCTGAAGGAAGCAGATAACTTCATGCAAACACATCACATGACCTCGCAGATCTGGACTGCCTGCATCCGCAGAGTTGTCAACGCTCACAACTGGCACAGACCCAAGTACGGACTGAGTCCAAGAACCATATAGGTGTGTGATCGGAAGCGTCCTGCTTCCTACTCCAAACCTACAGTTCCTCACAGCAACCCTACTGAGATTCCCTCCGCACTACTGACAGCTTGTGCAATCCCCTCAAATGACATCCCTTCCACCACTGCGCTCACTAACTCCACTCACAAACTACTGCACCGGCCATGATTTCTCTCTTCCCTCTACAACCTGGTGCTCAGGCGTCCACCGCCTCCAAAACCTCCCAAGCTCTCTTTGTCCTGTGCTCCTACAGAAGCAGGACTCCCAGGCCTACCATTCAAGGCTTGCACCCTCTCCCGATCCGAGGAGGGTGTCGGACATTATCTCAGATATCGCTTCAAGGAGTGCAATCAATGAGAAAATAAAGAGTGACCGCACAAGCTCGACTCCGGACCCATATTACCAAGACTCTGAAAGGTCTCACAACCGACAATCGTGCAAACGTTGCCAAAACAAAACCAACGGATTTGTGTAACAACGGTCAAAGCGGATGAACCTGCGCAGGTCACTACTGCGCACAACACTCCTCTATGCATAGGCTAGCAAAGCCAAATCGTGGTCTTGCGGCGCTCCTTCTTGCCCGATTCACTACTTCACTCTTGTGCCTGCTCGACAAAGCGCGCTATGTTAGGATGCTACCTAATTGTATTCCTTCTCTTCCTTTCAGTAACTAATCCATCTGATTATCCTTCAGGCTCGTCCTTTGGGCCGCCTCCAGTTCCTTTGCCTTCATTCTCATCTCAACGCCTGTGTTCTCGCACTACATCCACTCTCTCCTGTCAAAGTTCACTCATACGTCAGCAACGTCCGCACCTTTAAGGAAGCTTCTGCCCTTCCAACAAAGTACTGTGTCCACTCTCTCCTTAACAAGATCTCAGTGCTTGTACCTTTAGTGCTGTGTACGCAGTTCTTTTCCCTCCCTCTATGTCATCATTTGATTCAGCTTCCTCCTCGTATCGCCGTTGCCGCTTTGCCTCTGTTAGTGCTTCTTTCCAGCATTGCAACGATTGTCCCTGCGACCGCGTCCACTCCGCGGCGGCACCAGCAATCTTCTGACAGTGCGAACCAGTTGCGGAGTGGTGCGAACTGGTTGCGGAGTGGTGCGAACTGGTTGCGGAGTGGTGGGAACTGGTTGCGGAGTGGTGTGAACTGGCTGCGGAGTGGTTCAAACTGGTTGCGGAGTGGTGAGAACTGGTTGCGGAGTGGTGCGAACTGGTTGCGCAGTGGTGCAAACTGGTTGTGTAGTGGTGCAAACTGGTTACGGAGTGGTGCAAACTGGTTGCGGAGTGGTGCAGACTGGTTGCAGAGTGGTGCGAACTGGTTTCTGAGTGGTGCGAACTGGTTGCGGAGTGTTACGAACTGGTTGCAGAGTGGTGCGAACTGGTTGCGGAGTGGTGCGAACTGGTTGCGGAGTGGTGCAAACTGGTTGCCGAGTGGTGCAAACTGGTTGCCGAGTAGTGCGAACTGGTTGCCGAGTGGTGCGAACTGGTTGCGGAGTGGTGCGAACTGGCTGCGGAGTGGTGCGAACTGGTTGCGGAGTGGTGCAAACTGGTTGCCGAGTGGTGCAAACTGGTTGCCGAGTAGTGCGAACTGGTTGCCGAGTGGTGCGAACTGGTTGCGGAGTGGTGCGAACAGGTTGCAGAGTGGTGCGAACTGGTTGTGGAGTGGTTTGTACTTGTAGCAGAGTGGTGCGAACTGGTTGCGGACGTGGTGCAAACTGGCTGCAGACTGGTGCGAACTGGTTGCGGAGTGGTGCGAACTGGCTGCGGAGTGGTGCGAACTGGTTGCGGAGTGGTGCAAACTGGTTGCCGAGTGGTGCAAACTGGTTGCCGAGTAGTGCGAACTGGTTGCCGAGTGGTGCGAACTGGTTGCGGAGTGGTGCGAACAGGTTGCAGAGTGGTGCGAACTGGTTGTGGAGTGGTTTGTACTTGTAGCAGAGTGGTGCGAACTGGTTGCGGACGTGGTGCAAACTGGCTGCAGACTGGTGCGAACTGGTTGCGGAGTGGTGCGAACTGGCTGCGGAGTGGTGCGAACTGGTTGCGGAGTGGTGCAAACTGGTTGCCGAGTGGTGCAAACTGGTTGCCGAGTAGTGCGAACTGGTTGCCGAGTGGTGCGAACTGGTTGCGGAGTGGTGCGAACAGGTTGCAGAGTGGTGCGAACTGGTTGTGGAGTGGTTTGTACTTGTAGCAGAGTGGTGCGAACTGGTTGCGGACGTGGTGCAAACTGGCTGCAGACTGGTGCGAACTGGTTGCGGAGTGGTGCGAACTGGCTGCGGAGTGGTGCGAACTGGTTGCGGAGTGGTGCAAACTGGTTGCCGAGTGGTGCAAACTGGTTGCCGAGTAGTGCGAACTGGTTGCCGAGTGGTGCGAACTGGTTGCGGAGTGGTGCGAACAGGTTGCAGAGTGGTGCGAACTGGTTGTGGAGTGGTTTGTACTTGTAGCAGAGTGGTGCGAACTGGTTGCGGACGTGGTGCAAACTGGCTGCAGACTGGTGCGAACTGGTTGCGGAGTGGTGCGAACTGGCTGCGGAGTGGTGCGAACTGGTTGCGGAGTGGTGCAAACTGGTTGCCGAGTGGTGCAAACTGGTTGCCGAGTAGTGCGAACTGGTTGCCGAGTGGTGCGAACTGGTTGCGGAGTGGTGCGAACAGGTTGCAGAGTGGTGCGAACTGGTTGTGGAGTGGTTTGTACTTGTAGCAGAGTGGTGCGAACTGGTTGCGGACGTGGTGCAAACTGGCTGCAGACTGGTGCGAACTGGTTGCGGAGTGGTGCGAACTGGCTGCGGAGTGGTGCGAACTGGTTGCGGAGTGGTGCAAACTGGTTGCCGAGTGGTGCAAACTGGTTGCCGAGTAGTGCGAACTGGTTGCCGAGTGGTGCGAACTGGTTACGGAGTGGTGCGAACTGGTTGCGGAGTAGTGCGAATTGGTTGCGGAGTGGTGCAAACTGGTTGCGGAGTGGTGCGAACTGGTTGCGGAGTGGTGCGAACTGGTCGCGGAGTGGTGCAAACTGGTTGCAGCGTAGTGCAAACTGGACGCGGAGTGGTTTGTACTGGTTGCGGAGTGGTGCAAACGGGTTGCGGATGTGGTGCAAACTGCCTACGGAGTGGTGCAAACTGGTTGCGAACTGGTGCGGACTGGTTGGGGAGTAGTGTGAACTGGCTGCAGAGTGGTGCAAACTGGTTGCGGAATGGTGCGAACTGGTTGCCGAGTGGTGCGAACTGGATGCGGAGTGGTGCGAACTAGTTGCGGAGTGGTGCGAACTGGTTGCCGAGTGGTGCAAACTGGTTGCAGAGTGGTGCGAACTGGTTGCCGAGTGGTGCGAACTGGATGCGGAGTGGTGCGAACTAGTTGCGGAGTGGTGCGAACTGGTTGCCGAGTGGTGCAAACTGGTTGCAGAGTGGTGCGAACTGGTTGCCGAGTGGTGGGAACTGGTTGCGGTGTGGTCCAAACTGGTCACTGAGTGGTGCGAACTGGTCGCGGACTGCTGCAAACTGGTCGCGGAGTGGTGCGAACTGGTCAAGGAGTGGTGCGAACTGGTTGGGGAGTGGTGCAAACGGGTTGCGGAGTGGTGCGAACGGGTTGCAAAGGGGTGCAAACTGGTTGCGGAGTGGTGCGAACTGGTTGCGGAGTGGTGTGAACTGGTTGCAGATTGGTACGAACTGGTTGCGCAGTTGTGTGAACTGGTTGCAAAGTGGTGCGAACTGGTTGGGGAGTGGTTCGATCTGGTTGCGGAGTTGCGCGAACTTGTTGTGGATTGGTGCAAACTGGTTGCAGAGTGGTGGGAACTGGTTACGGAGTGGTGCAAACAGGTTGCGGAGTGGTGCAAACTGGTTACAGAGTGGTGCGAACTGGTTGCAAAGTGGTTCATACGGGTTGCGGAGAAGTGCGAATTTGTTGCTGAGTGGTGCGAAGTGGCTGCGGAGTGGTGCGAACTGTTTGCGGAGTGATGCGAACTGGTTGCAAAGTGGTGCCAACTGGTTTCGGAGTGGTGCAAACTGGCTGCGGAGTGGTGCAAACACAATGGTAAGAAACACAATGGTAAGAAACACACTGGTCAGAAACACACCATTCAGAAACACACCGGTCAAAAACACTGTGTTCGGAAATACAGTGGTCAGAAACACAATGGTCAGAAGCACAGTGGTTAGAAACATATTGGTCATAAACACACTGGTCAGAAACACAATGGTCAGAAACACCCTCGTCAAAAACACACTGGTCAGAAAGAGAGTGGTCAGAAACACACTGGTCAGAAACACAGTGGTCGGAAACCCACTGGTCAGAAACACACTGGTTAGAAACACTGTGGTCAGAAACACACATGTCAGAAATACAGTGTTTTGAAACACACTGGTCAGAAACACAGTGGTCAGAAACACAGTGGTCACAAACACCGTGGTCAGAAACACACTGGTTGGAAACACAGTTGTCATAAACACAATGGTCTGAAACACAGTGGTCAGAAACACAGTGGTCACAAACACCGTGGTCAGAAACACACTGGTTGGAAACACAGTTGTCATAAACACAATGGTCTGAAACACAGTGGTCAGAAACACACTGGTCAGAAGCACAGTAGTCAGAACACAGTGGTCAGAAACACACTGTTCAGAAACACACTGGTCAGAAACACACTCGTCAGAAACACAGTGGTCAGAAACACAATGGTCAGAAACACACTGGTCATAAACACAGTGGTCAGAACCATAGTGGTCAGAAACACAGTGGTCGGAAACACCCTTCTCAGAAACACACTGGTCAGAAACACAGTGGTCAGAAACACAGTGGTCAGAAACACACTGGTCAGAAACACTGTGGTCAGAAACACACATGTCAGAAATACAGTGTTCTGAAACACAATGGTCAGAAACACTGTGGTCAGAAACACACTGGTCATGAACTCAGTGGTCAGAAACACAGTTGTCACAAACACAGTGGTCAGAAACACACTGGTCAGAAACACAGTGGTCAGAGCAACACTGGTCAGAAGTACAGTAGTCAGAAACACAGTGGTCAGAAACATACTGTTTAAAAAAACAATGGTCAGAAACACATTCGTCAGAAACACAGTGGTCAGAAACACACTGGTCAGAAACACAGTGGTCAGAAACACACTGGTCAGAATGACAGTGGTTAGAAACAAAGTGGTCAGACATACACTGGTTAGAAACACAGTAATGGAAACACACTGGTCAGAAGCACAGTGGTCAGAAACACACTGGTCAGAAACACACTGGTCAGGAACATACTGGTCAGAAACGCAGTGGTCAGATACACAGTGGTCAGAACCACACTTGTCAGAAACACACTGGTCATAAACACAGTGGTTAGAAACACATTGGTCAGAAACACAGTGGTAATAAACACACTGGTCAGAAACATAGTGGTCACAAACACACTGGTCAGAAACACAGTGGTCAGAAACACAGATATTATAAACACACTGATCAGAAACACAGTGGTCAGAAACACAGTGGGCAAGAGCATAGTGGTCAGAAACACAGTGGTCAGAAACACACTGGTCATAAACAAACTGGCCAGAAACGCAGTGGTCAGAAACACACTGGTCAGAAACACACTGGTCAGAAACACACTGGTCAGAAACACACTGGTCAGAAACACACTGGTCAGAAACACAGTGGTCAGAAACACAGTGGTGAGAAACACACTGGTCAGAAACACAGTGGTCAGAAACACACTGGTCAGAAACACACAAGTCAGAAACACATTGGTCAGAAACACAGCGGTCAGAAACACACTGGTCAGAAACACACAAGTCAGAAACACATTGGTCAGAAACACAGCGGTCAGAAACACACTGGTCAGAAACACACAAGTCAGAAACACATTGGTCAGAAACACAGCGGTCAGAAACACACTGGTCAGAAACACACTGGTCAGAAACACACTGGTCAGAAACACACTGGTCAGAAACACACTGGTCAGAAACACAGTGGTCAGAAACACAGTGGTGAGAAACACACTGGTCAGAAACACAGTTGTCGGAAACAAAGTGGTCATACACACGCTGGCTATATACACACTGCTCAGAAACACAGTGGTCAAAAACACTGTGGTCCGAAACACATTGTTCGGAAACACATGGGTCAGAAACACAGTGGTCAGAAACACCGTGGTCAGAAACACACTGGTCAGAAACTCACTGGTAAGAAACACACCGGTCAGAAAAACACCAGTCAAAAACACAGTGTTCGAAAATACAGTGGTCAGAAACACAGTTGTCAGAAACACAGTGGTCAGAAACATAGTGGTCATAAACACACTGGTCAGAAACACAGTGGTTAGAAACACACTCGTCAAAAACACACTGGTCAGAAACACAGTGGACAGAAACACACTGGTCAGAAACACATTGGTCAGAAACACAGTTGTCACAAACACACTGGTCAGAAACACTGTGGTCAGAATTACACATGTCAGAAATACAGTATTCTGAAACACACTGGTCAGAAACACAGTGGTCTGAAACACAGTGGTCACAAACACCGTGGTCAGAAACACACTGGTTGGAAACACAGCTGTCATAAACACAATGGTCTGAAACACTGTGGTCATAAACACACTGGTCAGAAGCACAGTAGTCAGAAACACAGTGGTCAGAAACACACTGTTCAGAAACACACTGGTCAGAAATACACTCGTCAGAAACACAGTGGTCAGAAACACAATGGTCAGAGACACAGTGGTCATATACACAGTGGTCAGAACCATAGTGGTCACAAACACACTGGTCAGAAACAGAGTGGTCGGAAACACCCTTGTCACAAACACACTGGTCAGAAACACAGTGGTCAGAAGCACACAAGTCAGAAACACAATGGTCAGAAACACAGTGGTCAGAAACACAGTGGTCAGAAACACAGTGGTCAGAAATTCAGTGGTAAGAAACACAGTGGTCAGAAACACAGTGGTTAGAAACACAGTGGTCATAAACACACTAGTCAGAAACACAGTGGTCAGAAACACAATGGTCAGAAACACACTGGTCAAACACACAGTGGTAAGAAACACGCTGTTCAGAAACACACTGGTCAGAAACACACTGGTCAAAAACACAGTGGTCAGAAACACAGTGGTCAGAAACACATTGGTCAGAAACACACTGGTTGGAAACACAGTTGACAGAGACACACGGGTCAGATACCTGTTGTCAGAAACGCAGTGGTCAGAAACAATATTGCCAGAAACACAGTGGTCAGAAATACAGTGGTCAGAAACACAGTGGTCAGAAACACAGTCGTCAGAAACACAATGGTCAGATACACAGTGGTTAGAAATACAGTGGTCAGAAACACACTGGTCAGAAACACAGTTGTCAGAAACACAATGGTCAGAAACACATTGGTCAAAAACACAGTGGTCAGAAACACAGTGGTCAGAACCACAGTGGTCAGAAACACAGTGTTTGGAAATACAGTGGTCAGAAACGTAGTGGTCAGAAACACAGTGGTCAGAAACATAGTGGTCATAAACACACTGGTCAGAATCACAGTGGTTAGAAACACACTCGTAAAAAACATACTGGTCAGAAACACAGTGGTCAGAAACACACTGGTCAGAAACACATTGGTCAGAAACACAGTGGTCAGAAACACACTGCTCAGAAACACTGTGGTCAGAAACACACATGTCAGAAATACAGTGTTCTGAAAGTCACAGGTCAGAAACACAGTGGTCAGAAACACAGTGGTCACAAACACCGTGGTCAGAAACACACTGGTTGGAAACACAGTTGTCATAAACACACTGGTCAGAAGCACAGTAGTCAGAAACACAGTGGTCAGAGACACACTGTTCAGAAACACACTGGTCACAAACACACTCGTCAGAAACACAGTGGTCAGAAACACAATAGTCAGAAACACAATGGTCATATACACAGTGGACAGAACCATAATGGTCACAAACACACTGGTCAGAAACACAGTGGTCGGAAACACCCTTGTCAGAAACACACTCGTCAGAAACACAGTGGTCAGAAACACACTAGTCAGAAACACAATGGTCAGAAACACAGTGGTCAGAAACACACGGGTCAGAAACACAGTGGTCATAAACACAGTGGTCAGAAACACAGTGGTCATAAATTCAGTGGAAAGAAACACAGTGGTCAGAAACAGAGTGGTCAGAAACACAGTGGTCATAAACACACTGGTCAGAAACACAGTGGTCCGAAACACAATGGTCAGAAACACACTGGTCAAACACACAATGGTAAGAAACACACTGTTCAGAAACACACCGGTCAGAAACACACTGGTCAGAAACACAGTGGTAAGAAACACAGTGGTCAGAAACACAGTGGTCAGAAACACAGTGGTCAGAAACACAGTGGTCAGAAACACAATGGTCAGAAACACACTGGTCAGAAACACACTGGTCAGAAACACAGTGGTAAGAAACACAGTGGTCAGAAACACAGTGGTCAGAAACACAGTGGTCAGAAACACAGTGGTCAGAAACACAATGGTCAGAAACACACTGGTCGGAAACACACTGGTCAAAAACACAGTGGTCAGAAACACAGTGGTCAGAAACACAGTGGTCAAAAACACATTGGTCAGAAACACACTGGTTGGAAACCCAGTGGACAGAGACACACGGGTCAGATACACTGTTGTCAGAAACGCAGTGGTCAGAAACATTGTTGTCAGAAACACAGTGGTCAAAAATACAGTGGTCAGAAACACAGTGGTCAGAAACACAGTGGTCAGAAACACAGTGGTCAGAAACACAGTGGTCAGAAACACAGTGGTCAGAAACACAGTGGTCAGAAACACATTGGTCACAAACACTGTGGTCAGAAACACAGTGGTCAGAAACACAGTGGTCAGAAACACATTGGTCACAAACACTGTGGTCAGAAACACAGTGGTCAGAAACACATTGGTCACAAACACAGTGGTCAGTAACACACTGGTCAGAAACACAGTGGTCAGAAACACACTGGTTAGAAACACAGTGGTCAGAAACACAGTGGTCAGAAACACACTGGTCAGAAACACACTGCTTAGAAACAAACTGGTCAGAAACACACTGTTCAGAAACACGGTGGTCAGAAACACAGTGGTCACAGACACACTAGTCCGAAACACAGTGGTCAGAAGCACAGTGGTCAGAAACACCGTGGTCAAAAATGAAGTGGTCAGAAACACACTAGTCAGAAGCACACTGGTCAGAAACACAGTGGTCAGAAACACAGCGGTCATAAACACACTGGTCAGAAACACACTGGTCAGATACACAGTGGTGAGAAGCGCGCTGGTCAGAAACACACTGCTCAGAACACAGTGGTCAGAAACAAACTGGTCAGAAACACAGTGGTCAGAAGCACACTGCTCAGAAACACACTGGTCAGAAACACACTCGTCAGAAACACAGTGGTCAGAAACACAATGGTCAGAAACACATTGGTCATTAACACAGTGGTCAGAAAAACAGTGGTTAGAAACACACTGGTCAGAAACACGGTGGTCAGAAACACCCTGGTCAGAAACACACTGGTCAGAAACACAGTGGTCAGAAATACACTTGTCAGAAACACAGTGGTCAGAAACACAGTGGTCAGAAATTCAGTGGTCAGAAACCCAGTGGTCAGAAACACAGTGGTTAGAAACACTGTGGTCATAAACACACTGGTCAGAAACACAGTGGTCAGAAACACAGTGGTTAGAAACACTGTGGTCATAAACACACTGGTCAGAAACACAGTGGTCAGAAACACAATGGTCAGAAACACACCGGTCAAACACACTGTGGTAAGAAATACAATGTTCAGAAACACACTGGTCAGAAACACACTGGTCAGAAACACAGTGGTCAGAAACACTGTGGTCAGAAACACAGTGGTCAGAAACACAGTGGTCAGAAGCACAATGGTCAGAAACACACTGGTCAGAAACACACCGGGCAGAAACACAGTGGTCAGAAACACAGTGGTCAGAAACACAGTGGTCAGAAACACAGTGGTCAGAAACACACTGGTTGGAAACACAGTGGTCAGAAACACATGGATCAGATACACGGTTGCAAAAACGCAGTGGTCAGAAACAATGTTGTCAGAAACACAGTGGTCAGAAATACGGTGGTCAGAAATACAGTGGTCATAAACACTGTGGTCAGAAACACGGTGGTCATAAACACACTGGTCAGAAACACAGTTGTCAGAAACACACTGGTCAGAAACACACTGGTCAGAAACACAGTGGTGAGAAACACAATGGTCAGAAACACAGTGGTCCGAAACACAGTGGTCAGAAACACAGTGGTCAGAAACACATTGGTCAGAAACACAGTGGTCAGAAACACCGTGGTCAGAAACACAGTGGTCAGAAACACATTGGTCACAAACACAGTGGTCAGAAACACATTGGTCACAAACACAGTGGTCAGTAACACACTGGTCAGAAACACAGTGGTCAGAAACACACTGGTCTGAAACACAGTGGTCAGAAACACAGTGGTCAAAAACACACTGGTTAGAAATACATTGGTCAGAAACACAGTGGTCAGAAACACAGTGGTCAGGAACACACTGGTTAGAAACACACTGGTCAGAAACACACTGGTCAGAAACACGGTGGTCAGAAACACAGTGGTCATAGACACAGTGGTCACAAACACCCTGGTCAGAAACACAGTTGTCAGAAGGAGAGTGGTCAGAAACACCGTGGTCAGAAACGAAGTGGTCAAAATCACACTGGTCAGAAGCACACTGGTCAGAAACACAGTGGTCAGAAACACAGCGGTCATAAACACACTGGTCAGAAACACACTGGTCAGAAACACAGTGGTGAGAAGCACACTGGTCAGAAACACAGCGGTCATAAACACACTGGTCAGAAACACACTGGTCAGAAACACAGTGGTGAGAAGCACACTGGTCAGAAACACACTGCTCAGAAACACAGTGGTCAGAAACACGGTCGTCAGAAACAAAGTGTTCAGAAACACACTGCAAAAAAACACACTGGTCATAAACACACTCGTCAGAAACACAGTGGTCAGAAACACAATGGTCAGAAACACAGTGGCCATAAACACAGTGGTCAGAAACATAGTGGTCAGAAACACACTGGTCAGACGCACGGTGGTGAGAAACTCCCTGGTCAGAAACGCACTGGTCAGAAACACAGTGGCCAGAAACACACTGGTCAGAAACACAGTGGTCAGAAACACAGTGGTCATAAACACATTGGTCAGAAGCACAGTGGTCATAAACACTATGGTCAGAAACAAACTGGTCAGAAACACAATGGTCAGAAACACACTGTTTTAGAAACACACTGGTCAGAAAAACAATGGTCAGAAACACAGTGGTCAGAAACACAGTGTTCAGAAGCACAGTGGTCAGAAACACAGTGGTCAAAAACGCAATGGTCAGAAACACAATTGTCAGAAACACACTGGTCAGAAACACAGTGGTCAGAAACACAGTGTTCAGAAGCACAGTGGTCAGAAACACAGTGGTCAAAAACGCAATGGTCAGAAACACAATTGTCAGAAACACACTGGTCAGAAACACTCTGGTCAGAAATAAACTGGTCACAAACACACTGGTCAGAAACACAGTGGTCAGAAACACGGTGGTCAGAGACACAGTGGTCAGAAATACACTGGTCAGAAACACAGTGGTCAGAAACACACTGTTCAGAAACACACTGGTTAGAAACTCAGTGGTGCAAAACACACTGGTCAGAAACACGGCTGTCGGAGACACACTGGTCAGAAACACAGTGGACAGAAACACAGTGGTCAGGAACACAGTGTTCAGAAACACACTGGTCAGAAGCACAGTGGTCAGAAACACAGTGGTCACAAACACACTGGTCATAAACAAAATGGTGAGAAACACACTAGTCAGAAATGCTGTGGTCACAAACACACTGGTCAGAAACACAGTGGTCAGAAACACAGTGGTCAGAAACACAGTGGTCAGAAACACAGTGGTCATAAACACAGTGGTCAGAAACACAGTGGTCAGAAACACAGTGGTCAGAAACAGAGTGGTTAGGAACACATTGGTCAGAAACAAACTGGTCAGAAACACACCGGTCAGAAACACAGTGGTCAGAAACACTCTTGTCAGAAACACAATGGTCAGAAACACAGTGGTCAGGAACACAGTGGTCAGAAACACACTGGTCATAAACACGCTGGTCAGAAACACACTGGTCAGAAACAAACTGGTCTGAAATACACTGGTCAGAAACACAGTGGTCAGAAACACAAAGGTCAGAAAGACACTGGTCAGAAACACACTGGACAGAAACACAGTGGTCAGAAACACACTGTTCAGAAACACACTGGTCAGAAACACAGTGGTCTGAAACACACTAGTCAGAAACACAGTGGTCAGAAACACAGTGGTCAGAAACACAGTTGTCAGTAACACACTGGTTAGAAACACAGTGGTCAGTAACACACTGGTCAGAAACACACTAGTCAGAAACACAGTGTTCAGAAACACACTGGTCAGAAACACACAATTCAGAAACACCTTGGTCAGAAACACAGTGGTCAGAAAAACACTTGTCAGAAACACAGTGGTCCGAAAAACACTTGTCAGAAACACACTAGTCAGAAACATAATGGTCAGAACCACACTGGTCAGAAACACAGTGGTAAGAAACAGAGTAGTCAGAAACACAGTGGCAATAAAAACACTGGTCAGAAACACGTTGGTCAGAAACACAGTGGCAAGAAACACATTGGTCAGAAACACATTTGTTAGAAACACATTGGCCAGAAACACAGCGGTGAGAAACACAGTGGTCAGAAACACAGTGGTCAGAAACACA